>JAPYYA010003979.1:0-12269 GCA_028533165.1 Leontopithecus rosalia | reverse complement strand
CCCAGGCTGGAGTGCAATGGCGCGATCTCGGCTCACCGCAATCTCCGCCTCCTGGGTTCAGGCAATTCTCCTGCCTCAGCCTCCTGAGTAGCTGGGATTACAGGCACGCGCCACCGGGCCCAGCTAATTTTTTGTAACTTTAGTAGAGGCGGGGTTTCACCATGTTGACCAGGATGGTCTCGATCTGTTGACCTCGTGACCCACCCGCCTCGGCCTCCCAAAGTGCTGGGATTACAGGCTTGAGCCACCGCGCCCGGCCAGTACTTTCTTCATCATCCCACACGTTTCCCTTTCTGGAAGATAGCAGCTACCCACCCCCACTGCCCCACTGCCCCAAAAACTCAAGTCACATTTCTTACACAGCTCAGCATCCATGGTTAGAGTCAATTGCTGTTTCTTCTTCTCGTTACACCAGTGAGGATACGACAGCCACCATCTAGTGAATACCTGCTAAGAATTGAACTTAAACCATTCATTTGATTCTTACAATCTGGAGGATATTATCCCCATTTTATAATGAGCTAACTGAACACTAACATAAAAACCAGCAGAGCCAGCAGCTGTCTCTTCCAAAACCTGTTCCTTCTATGTCTGACAGTAAACTGACTTAGCCTGCTGAATAGGAAAGATCAGGAAGGCTTATGATAGTTCTCTACAAAAATCAAAAACTTTACAATTGCTTATTATTTTGCCAAGCAAAGAGAAAATCATCTCAATATATAGGTCCGGCACATGTCAAGAAAGAGTAACTCAATTCCAAAGTTTGACAAAAGTTAAAGGCACAGCTTAGCTCTTACTTTCTCTAGTGTAAGAGAACTATGTAAGCCATATTATTACCATCTTCTAGGCCAGTTCTTAGCATTACATAATAGCTTGATGTGCAACCATCATTTTCCAACTTGAGTTTGGTGTTAGTCTAAATTCATGTCCTGGTACCGCCATGTCCTAGCTGTGTGACACTGGATGAGCTATAAAACCTCCAAGATTCAGGTTCCTAATCTGCAAGAAGAACACTTGGCACAATGCTTGGCACATAACTGGCCTTCAATAAGTGGTCGTTGTTTCTCCTTTTATGCACCTGGCGATCCTTGCTTCACCGTATTACCCATGTGGTTTTGTTCTCAGTGCCCCTGCCAGCTGGCATTCCCCCCACCACCAGCAGGTGGGCACTGACAATGAGAATGCTTTTCCATTACCGTCAATCTAGACCAGTTACAGGCTGAAGCACTTCATCTTCTATGCCCCAGTTACCACAGTGACCTGGAGGAAATGATTGCTCAAAAATCCTCAGTGACCTTGCCTCGGGATGCACCACATTCCCCACTGGAACATATCCATTATGGGGAAATCCTAGCAATGCACCTGCAGAAGGAAAACAGACTGTCAACTACTAACCAAAGGTCAAAAGAAAGCTCAGCGGTTGTCAGGTGCTGATCCTGTTTCTTTGAGAGTCTGGCGCAGAAAGATAAATCTCATTTTTCATGAGCATGAATGCTTCATGTTCTCCTTTGTATGTGGAAGCTTAAAAAAAAATTGACCTCATAGAAGCAGAGGACAATAATGGTTACCAGAGGCAGGGAACAGTGGTGGAAAGGGAGCAGGAAGGAAAACCAAGGTGGGTAAACAGCTAGGTAGAAGGAACAAGGTCTAGTGTTCTATAGCATTATAGAGTGACTATCATTAACAATTTACTATATATTTTCAAATTACTAGAAGAGTGGACTCTGAATGTTCCCAGCACAGAGAAATGGTAACTATTTGAGATGATAGATATGCTAATTATCCTAATTTGATCTTTATGTATTATACACATTCATCAAAATATCAAACTCTAGTCTATAAATATGTACGATTATTGCGTCAATTAAATATAACAATAAAGAAAAAAAGTAAATGTCACACTGTGAATGGTCTGTGAAAGCCGCATGGCAAGGAACTGTGGGCGCCCCCTAGCGGTGGAAAGTGATCCCTGGAGGACAGTGAGCATAAAAGAGGGATTCTCAGTTCTGCAGCTGTAAGGAAATGAATTCGGCCAACCACCAGGGGACTGAAAGAGGACACCGAAACCCAGATCAGAGGCAGTCCAGCCCACACCTTGATTTCATCCCGGAGGCCTTGAGCAGAAAACCCAGGTAATCCATACCCAGACTCCTGACCCACAAAAACCGTGAGATAATAAATGTGTATTGTTTGAAAGCCGCCATGCTTGTCGTAATTTGTTACATAGCAATTACATCTAATGCAAGTGCTGTGGTTCCCTAACTAAACTCCCTTGGTTTCAAGAATACACATTTAATCAATTCATTCTGAAAAAAGTTCATCCATTCCTACTCTTCACTGGCAATATTAAAAGGCCTCAGCCTCGTAAAGAATCAACATGTCTCACAAAATCTATTTCGTGATTTTCACTGCTGCTGTTCCAGTCAACTGAGTATTTTCCAAATTGCTTTGGAAATTTGGAAAACTAGTTCTGCCAGAAAGCAATGTCTTTTGAAAATTCTGATGCTCGACAAACTTTTTTTACTTCAAAGGTAGGTTCAACAAAATTAAGTCTGTTGATTTCAGGATTCCCAGGATCTTTGATATGCTGGTATGCTCCATGTGAATTTCAAAAAGGATAGAAAATAAGGTGTTTCACAAGCAGAGAGCAGTCAGGAAGGTACTGACCATTCTTTAAAAAGATGATGCAATTTTACAAGCACAGTTTTGCAAGTGTGTCTGCATTCCAGCACAATCTGATTTTGTACAAGAAATTTTATTTGCCACCCCTATCTAAAGCCATGGTTCTCTAGCTGTCATGTGTGTCAGAATCTTCTGGAAGACTTGTAAAAGTTTCTGATGCAGTAGGTCCGGAGCGAGGCTGAGAATCTACATTTCTAACAAGTTCCGAAGTGATGGTGATGCTGGCCCAGGGACTGCACTTGGATAACCACAAATATGTACTTTTGACTCCAAGTCATCCTGTTGACACTGAGTTATGGGAATAAACTATCCACAGGTGAAAAGAGCCAGAAGACAGGTAAGTAGACAAAGAGCAACAGACAACAGGGGAAGAGAAGGATGTGGAGAAGGTGAAATCTCAATTGGATTTCTAGGTACTGCTCAAGGCCACCCTTTGTGCAAAGCTCCCAACTTAAAGGGGCCTTCCCTGCTCTTGTTGCTCAGATAGAGGCACAGGTGTCTCAGGCTGTATGTTTAGCTGTCTGTCTCCAGTAGGCTTCATGTTTTTGGGTTTGTTTTTTTTTTTTTGATACAAGTTCTTATTCTGTCCCGGGCTGACACAGTCTCCACTCACTGCAACCTTGGCCTTCCAGGCTCAAACAATCCTCCCACCTCATCCTCCTCAGTAGCTGGGACTACAGGTGCATGGCTCTATGCTGGGTCAATTTTTGTATTTTTTTTTTTTTTTGTAGAGACAAAGTTATGCCATGTTGCCCAGCCTGGTCTCGAACTCCTGGGCTCAAATGATCTGCCCACCTCAGCCTCCCAAACTTCTGGGATTACAGGTAAGCGAGTTTTCTCAGGCTAAGAAACAGAAGCGTCTTCTCCACCTTTCCATGTGAGCAGCCGGGTCTGCAAGGGATTTGCAGAACCGTCACTGAGAAAGGAAGCAGTGAGGAAGAGAATGAGAAAGGAAAAGAAGGAAAGAATAAAAGAAAGAGATCATGCAGGAGAATCTCCAGGATCTGGTAAAAATGCAATTTTTGATCCAGCCTGTCTAGGGTATGGCCGGAGACCCTGCATTCTAACATTCCCCCACACTGATGTGGAACTGCAGGTCCCTGGGCTGCACTGAAGTAGTAACACTCACCAAATGCCTCTTCTTTACTTACCCACATTTCAGTCAAAACTAAGACCTCTAGCACAGTGGTTCTCTAATGTAAATGTACCAGAATCACTGAGGAGTTCTTTAAGACACAGATGACTAGGATCACCCTTACATTTCCGATTCCATCCTGCGGGGTGGGACCAGAGGGACTGCATTTCTGACAAGTCCCTGCAGGTGATGCAAATGATGCTGACGTTTTGAGAACCGGTATTCCAGCCAGCAGAACTTCTCGATATTTCTATAGCATTAGGTGACAGATATGGCCTATATGGTTCCAGATGTTAACTGTTTTGGGTGTTGATTAAAAAAGAAAGCTATTTTTTTTCTCTCACAAAACCCCCCGCTAGAGGAACACCAAGCCCTGACCATCTAAAATATAATCCAACTTCACCACCTGCTGGTTACTTCAAGAAGTACATATAGTGGCTGACAGCCTGTTTGAAAACAGCTCATTGCAAATAAACCTTGGCAAACATAGTATGATGTGAGACACTAAACCACCACTATTTTCACCTTCATTCCTCTAGGGAATAAATATGATTTGGACAGTTACAAAATCAGTCCCCTGATTCATGGATAGCTAACAGTAATATTTCCAATGTGCCAGACATCTGCCCTTTGACAGCTAATGTACTTGAACTCTATGGGAAACTGAGGTTCAGGGAATTTAAGTAACGTGCTTAAAGCCACAAAGAAAGAAGTGGTGGAGACAAGGTTCAAACCAGTTTTTCTGCACCCAGAGTCCCATCTAAATCCCCAGGCTATGCTACTGCCTTCCAAAATAGCTAGAGGGAATATCCACTTAATAATTTTTCAATTAATTAGCTCATTCCTCCCAGAAACAGCATTGGATATACTTTAGACACAAACTTTTGCGCTACATTTATCTTATAAAGAAAAAAATCTGGGGCACAGAGAGGTGAAGTGACTTGCCCAAGAGCACACAGCACGTTGGTGACAGATCAGCAGAGTTCCCAGGCTCCTTTGACCACACCACACTTTCAACAAAATTTCCTAATGGTTTACAGGGCTCCAGCACTGGGCTGTGCCCTGTAGCAAAAGAGAACTGTGCATGTGTCCCTGCCCCTGGAAAATTCGAGGCTCTGATAACATTTGGGGGCTGTGACTCTGGAAATAATGAGTTAACTCATTAAAAAAATACAAAAGATTCTTCACATTTTCCTTTTTTAAGATGGAATTTTGCTCTTGTTGCCCAGGCTGGAGTGCAGTGGCAGGATGTCGGCTCACTCCAACCTCCGCCCCCTGGGTTCAAGCAATCCTCCTGCCTCAGCCTCCCAAGTAGCTGGGATTACAGGCCCCCAATACCACACTCAGCTAATTTTTATATTTTTAGTAGAGATGGGGTTTCACCATGTTGACCAAGCTGGTCTTGAACTCCCAACCTCAGGTGATCCACCTGCCTCAGTCTCCCAAAGTGCTGGGATGACAGGCACGAGCCACCATGACCGGCCTTCACATTTTCTATTCCACCATTTAAGAAATACTTTCTGGTCATTCGAATAAGCTATTAAGATGTTTGACATGTACTACTTATTATTTACTCAGGAGTTTTTCAGTAACCCGTTTATTTTGTTTTCATTAGTTCTTGCCCTAAAGTAATTATATTTGTTCAAAGAAGTGTATGATATTTTTGCTTGATCTATTCATTTAAATACATGGAATTCATTTGTGTAATGCCTAAAAGCACCCAGCTATCCACAGGTGACATCCCCCCAACTTTGGGGAAAAGTCGCCACCGGGTTTTCAGTTGTCCTGTGACCTTTCTATCCTGGCAATGATGTCTGCAGGTTATGTGATGTGAGGAAGTGCTATTAACCCAACTTTTCAGATGACAAAACTGAGCTTATTAAATTTATGCCTAGTGTTCCATTATTGGAACGCTAAGCATATGGGAGTTATTTATATCCTGCTGCTCAAGGTCATCACCGAGGTCTGATTTTTCAAAGTTAAAAAATTGCAACCTTAGGCTTAAATGAGTTAACCTCATTGAACCCCAGTTTTGCTATCTGAAAAGTGGGGTAAATACCACTTCCTCTCTGATATGGTTATTACTGGGATTGAATAAAATAAAATCCCACATCAATATTTGCCAAGATGCCTTACGCCAGGGAAGAATCTCATCAGTGCCTGTGATTACAGCAAGCTACTACGATAGCTCCTATGAAGCATTACATTGTATCTTTTTAAAATGAAAGACCATGAATCTCAAGGCTGGTCATAAATGTGGCACTTCATGGTTTTCTTTGACAAGGTCCACCTCTTTAGAAGAGGAATCTTTGTTACCCATTTCACAGCTAGACACACTGAGGCTTATTGGAACATCATCATAGTCCACTCCCTAAGGTATTTGCATAACTCTACAGGAATGTGACATTTTCAAATCTAAATATCAGATTTTCATCCTTATTACCTAAATATTGGGATGGGATTTATGCTGCTATGAATGTGAATTTTTCCCCCACATCAGGAAACAAACAAGCCATGAATTCTTAATGCTGCTTCCTAAAAAGGAAATGGATTCTCCCCAATTGAGGGTGGCCTCCTTCATCATTCATAATGGGCAGTTCTCATTTTCCAAGAATAGATTGTTCATGCAGAGAAAACACTTAGAATTCATACATTCTTCCATTTGTGCTGGGGGAGGAAATTCAATTTGACTGTATTCGTTGGGTTTTTTATACCATAGATATGAAAATAAGGCAGCCCTCCAATTTCAAGTGGGACTTAGTGACCCAGGGAGTTGAAATAATGATACACAAACCGAAAAACAGGAATTATTAAAGCAGATTCAGATTCAAGCTACAAAGTCAGCTCAATGGGGGTATTGTTCTTCTTTCCTCAAGGAAAGGTTGGGTGAAAGTGGATGACACCAGGCAAAATCAGAAAGCGCACTTCATTTTGTTCTCCCCACAGCTGGTTCTGCAGCGGCATTACATGCTTGGGAGCCAGCTGGGGGAAGAGGGAAACAATACCGCAATTGAAAGGACCCTGTGTTTTGCCCACGTGCTTGCTTTCATAATATGCCTTGTGTTTCTGCTTGTACGTATTATTTAATCTTCCCTGCTTATAAATGTCCCAGCAAATTAGCTGGTTTGCTTTGCATTCTCAGCCCCCTCTAAAATAGGAAGAAGTAAGCCCCCCCTCCCCTCCCCCAGTCAGGCTCTTCCCCATGGGGATTCTCAACCCTGGCTGCCCACTGAAATCAGCTGGGTAGAGTTTAAAAAGTGTGAAGTACCTACAGTTATTCTCTAACTCCTCTTTTATTTCTATATGATTTAAATGTTAGGCTCAAAAACAATAATTATATACCATTGTTAATGAACACACATATACAAAGATATAATCTGTGACATTAACAATATGGGGGGGGGGAATAGAGATGGGTAGGAGCAGACTGTTCTTATACTATTGAAATTTGGCCAGGCACAGTGGCTCACGCCTGTAATCCCAGCACTTTGGGAGGCCAAGGCAGGCAGATCACAGAGTCAGGAGTTCAAGACCAGCCTGGCCAATATGGTGACACCCTGTCTCTACTAAAAATACAAAAATTACATGGGTATGGTAGCAAACACTGTAGTCCCAGCTACTCAGGAGGTGAGCAGGAGAATCGCTTGAACCCCGGAAGTGGAGATTGCAGTAAGCCAAGATTGTGCCATTGTGCTCCAGCCTGGGCAACAGCACAAGACTCTGTCTCAAACAAAATGAAACTAAATTGATATTATTCACTAGGGTGTGATAAGTATATGACATTAATTGCAACCCCCAAGATAACCACTAAGAAAATAACAAAAACATACACCAAAAAGAGAATCAAAATGATACACTACAAAAAAAAATCAACTAAATAACAAAATGGCAATATTGTAGGAATTGAGGAACAGAAAGCATACAAGATATACAGAAAACAAACAGCTAAATGGCTGATGTAAGTTCTCCCTTACCAGTAATTCCTTTAAATGTAAATGAATTAAAGGCACAGACTGGCAGAATGGATTTTTTAAAATAGTTCAACAGGTTGAAACTCACTTTTTATTGATTGAGACAGAGTCTCCCTCTGCTGCCCAGACTGAAGTGAAATGGTGTGATCTAGGCTCACTGCATCCTCCGCCTCTCAGGTTTAATTTTCCCACCTCAGCCTCCCAAGTAGCTAGGATTACAGGTGCCTGCCACCACGCCCAGCTAATTTTTGTTTTTATTTTTGTTTTTCAGTACAGACAGGGTTTTGCCATGTTGGTTAGGCTGGTCTCAAACTCCTGACCTCAAGTGATCGGCCCAGCTCAGCCTCCCAAGGTGCTGGGATTACAGGAATGAGCCACTGGGCCTGGCCAAGACTCACTTTAGATCTAAGGATAGAAATAAGTTGGAAAAAAAAATACAAAGTACCCCTACTCAGGCCCCAGTTCAGGTATGTACAATATTTATCCTCAGGACAATGGCTGCAGCAACTCCAACATGCAGCCAGAATTGAGAACCACTGAGCTAGAGGCAGGCGGGTGGGCTTGAACAGTCTTTGTCATTAAGTAAGCAGGGGACTAGCTGAGTGTGAACCACAGTCCTCAGAGGAGCACCGTGAGCGGCAGCAGGGCGTCATCATCAGTGCTCAGACATCAGAGAAGCCATTGGCTGAATTCCAGCTCTTACTCTGATGGGCTGGGCTTCTTCACGTCTGTCTGTAACCTCCCCCAACTCTTTCCTCTTCTATAGATGGAGAATAACAAGAGCTCAATTGAATAATGATTCATAAAAGCCATATTGTGCCTCACAATAAATTATGTTTTAAATGAACCACAATAGAATATAGTAGCATAGAATTGGATAGAATGTGTCACATGGAGTGACTATAAGCAATTTTTTCAGATGTGTATTTTTTTTTTTTTTTGAGACAGAGTTTCGCTCTTGTTACCCAGGCTGGAGTGCAATGGCACAATCTCAGCTCACCACAACGTCCGCCTCCTGGGTTCAGGCAATTCTCCTGCCTCAACCTCCTGAGTAGCTGGGATTACAGGCACACGCCACCATGCCCAGCTAATTTTTTGGATCTTTAGTAGAGACGGGGTTTCACCATTTTGACCAGGATGGTCTCGATCTCTTGACCTCATGATCCACCCGCCTCGGCCTCCCAAAGTGCTGGAATTACAGGCTTGAGCCACCACACCCAGCCTGATGTGTATTTCTATAAACAGAGTTCTCAGGAAAAGTGACTGCCTTAATTGTAACTTTTCCAAAAAGTTTGAAAGCCTCCATTCTAGTCTAAAGAGTTATTGTTAGGATTAATTGAGACAATGCTATGGTGCATATCACAGATGAACTAAATAGGTCAGATAAATAGCTATACAGATAGAGACAGATAAACAGACATACAGATAGATGATACATAGAGCAATAGATAGATACATACAGCTACAGACAGGGATAGGCGGTAGACAATCTGTAGCATAATATGTCTAATTGGGCATACAGGTGACAGAAACATCTGGATGACAGTGTGACTGCCTCAGCTATGGTCCCATTAGCAGAACTGAAGAGGCTGCACTCCTAAGACAACATGATTTTCAAAGGGTCTTGGACCTTCAATTAGTTTCTTAACAGTATAGGAATTTGCTCCCCAATATTGAGATTCAAATGTCATCACATCTCTTTTTTCTTTGTCAAATGAACTTAGCTCCAAGACCTTACCAGCTCAGTTTCTGAGAATTTTCATTTTCATCTTGGTTGTAGAGTCTCTGCTTTTTCTATAATCATATAGTATCAGAAAATAATATTATAATAATTATTTAGTAGGTTTATTATGTGCTAGGCACTGTGCTAATCACTTTAAACATAGTGTATTGTTAATTGTGTCTATGAGATAGATACAGCTTTGACCTCAATGCTTGTTTGTTTTGTTTTCTTGAGACAGGGTCTCGCTCGGTTGGTCAGCCTGGAGTGCAGCAGCTCACTGCAACCACTGCCTCCTGGGCTCAAAGGATCCTCGAACCTGAGCCTCCCTAGTAACTGGGACAACAGGTGTGCACCACCACACCCAGCTGATTTTTGTACTTTTAGGCAGAGACAGGTTTCACCGTCTTCCCCAGGTTGGTCTTGAGCTTCTGGGCTCAAGGGTTCCTCCCAAAGTACTAGAATTAAAGGTGTGAGCCACCATGCTCAACCACAATCCCTGTTTTTACAAATAAGGAAACTGAAGAGTTCAGAGTCCCCAGGGAGTCACTATGAGGTTACAGTGGCTGTTTCTGCTAATTACCTCTGCTCCTGACTGGCTGAACTCTGATGCTTCAAGTCGGCTCAGAGATGCTCTTCACGGATGACCTTGCCCCTGACCACAGGCTGAGAGTCAGAAATTCACATTGCTGCTCCCAGAACCTCTGCACTCAGAAGCCAGATGCCACTACTTCTGAGAGCCGCTCGGCAGTAGAGAACCCCACCCAGGCGGCACTGAAAGAAATGAGAGGCAGACACCCAGATAGAACAGCAAAGTCGGTCTATCTGGGGGACCAGCAGCCTTCCAAACCTAGCTCCTCAGAGGCTGACAACATTCCAGGATGAAGGCCCCGAGTAGACGCTGACCCATGCCTTTATTCTCTCTGAACAGGTGCTTGTTATTAACAAACAGGTGTTCGGTATTTTCTCATAACACAGAATATTCCAAGTAGGTAGCTGATGCCCACTTACCACTGATCACAGACAAACTAAAAAGTATTCTTCACGAGGGAGCCACAGGGGCAGGGGCAGCTATCTTAAATAATTTTTTAACCAGTGTATGATATTTATACATTGTCCTGCCACTTTGGAATGCCCCAAGTAGTTTTCTACTTGGGGCGGGGCAGCTAGGTTTTCCTTGCCATCGCTCTTCCTAGCAAGCAATATATTCTATTATACACTCAGCATTTCTCAATATTCATAAACTTAACATTTCTCAACAACTTAACATTTCTCAATACAGTACCATCCCATAGCTGCCCCCACTAGGAACATTGAGGGCAAAGGTGGTGCCCTCAATGTGGGCATCTGGCACCCACAGAAACAGCAATCCCCCAAAAGAAGTATTGTCCTTTTCTTGGTACTGGGCATTGCCATTTGTCCACCAGCTTGGAATCACGTCCCCTTTCTCAATCACCAGCCCATTTCCCTCCCTGACCCTCTGTGCACCTCTATCTCCCAAGAAAAACCTGAACGTTGTCTTTTGAATGCTTGGAAACCTCTGTCTTTGATCTTAAGACACAAAAGCTACGACTCAGGGAAGGGCAAATGGTGAACACAGATAGCTTGATGAATTTCTTGAGATACCACTTAGGGCTTTAAAACTCCCACAATAAAGGCATATATCTCAATACATGGCTTTGCCATGGTAACAAAGTATTGCAGCAGACACTTCTGGTTCCCCATTTCATCGCAAATAGACCCTGTTGATTTTCCAGACAAAGATGCATCCATCCCTAGGGGAATGAGCCACGCTTGCTTCAAGCCAATTTGTAGCTTGTAACAATTCGTTATAATGTGCCAGTGATTTGTCTGCAGGTGGGCAATTAACCCAATTGGCTCAGGTGTGACCAATGAGGAACGGACAACTCTATTAGAGTTTCTTAGAAATGTTTTCCTCCTGTTACCATACCTCCTTAAACTATTCCAAATAATCCAAAAAGAGGGAATCCTTCCCAAATCATTTTATGACACCAACATCATTCTGATACCAAAACCCAGCAGAGACTCAACAAGAAAAGAAAACTTCAGGACAATATCCATGATGAACATAGATGCAAAAATCTTCAATAAAATACTGGCAAGCCGATTACAACAGCACATCAAAAAGCTTATCCACCATGATCAAGTAGGATTCATCGTGGGGATGCAAGGCTGGTTCAACATATGCAACATAATTATGTCTGTAAACATAAGTATGTCTATAAACATAATTCACCACATAAACAGAACCAAACACAAAAACCACATGATTATCTCAATTGATGCAGAGAAGGCCTTTGACAAAATTCAACAGTGCTTTATGCTAAAAACCCTCAATAAACTCGGTTTTGACGGAATGTATCTCAAAATAATAAAAGCTATTTATGACAAACCAACAGCCAATATCATACTGAATGGGCAAAAACTGGAAGCATTCCCTTTGAAATCTGGGACTAAACAAGGATGCCCCTCTCACCACTCCTATTCAATACAGTACTGGAAGTTCTAGCCAGAGCAATCAGGCAAGAAAAAGAAATAAAGGTATTCAAATAGGAAAGGAGGAAGCCAAATTGTCTCTATTTGCAGATGACATGATAATATATCTAGAAGACCCTATCGTCTCAGCCCAAAATCTCCTGAAACTGATAAGCAACTTCAGCAAAGTCTCAGGATACAAAATCAATGTGCAAAAATCACAAGCATTCCTATACACCAATAACAGACTTAAAGAGAGCCAAAT
>JAPYYA010003978.1:0-12269 GCA_028533165.1 Leontopithecus rosalia | reverse complement strand
CAATGGAACAGAACAGAGGCATCAGAGGCAACACAACATATCTACAAGCATACAATCTTAGATTAACCTGATAAAAACAAGCAATGGGGAATGGATTCCCTGTTTAATAAGTGGGGTTGGGAAAACTGGCTAGCCATGTGCAGAAAGCAGAAACTGGACCCCTTCCTGACACCTTACACTAAAATTAACTCCAGACCAGGCACCATAACAACCCTAGAAGAAAATCTCAGCAAAACCATTCATCACATAGGAGTAGACAAGGACTTCATGACGAAAACACCAAAAGCATTGGCAGCAAAAGCCAAAATAGACAAATGGGACCTAATCAAACTCCACAGCTTCTGCACGGCAAAAGAAACTGTCACTAGAGTGAATCGGCAACCAACAGAACGGAAAAAAATTTTTGCAGTTTACCCATCTGACAAAGGGCTGATATCCAGAATTTACAAAGAACTCAAACAGATTTACAGGAGAAAAACAAGCCCATTCAAAAATGGGTGAAGGATATGAACAGACACTTTACAAAAGAAGACATACATGAGTCCAACAAACATATGAAAAAATGCTCATCATCACTGGTCATTAGAGAGATGCAAATCAAAACCACATTGAGATACCATCTCACGCCAGTTGGAATGGCATTTATTAAAAAATCTGGAGACAACAGATGATGGAGAGGATGTGGAGGAATAGGAACGCTATTGTTGGTGGGAGTGTAAACTAGTTAAACCATTGTGGAAAACAGTGTGGCGATTTCTCAAGGCCTTAGAAATGGAAATTCCATTTGACCCAGCAATGCCATCACTGAGTATATATCCAAACGACTATAAATTGTTCTACTATAAGGACACATACACATGAATGTTCATTGCAGCACTGTTTACAATAGCAAAGACCTGGAACCAACCCAAATGCTCATCGATGATAGACTGGACTGGAAAAATGTGGCACATACACACTATGGAATATTATGCAGCAATCAGAAAGGATGAGTTCGTGTCCTTTGTAGGGACATGGATGAATCTGGAGAACATCATTCTCAGCAAACTGACACAAAAACAGAAAATGAAATACCGCATATTCTCACTCATTGGTGGGTGTTGAACAATGAGAACACATGGACACAGGGAAGGGAATACTACACACTGGGGTCTATTGGGGGGAATAGGAGAGAGACAGTGCGGGGTGGGATCTGGGGAGGGATAGCATGGGGAGAAATGGCAGATGTGGGTGAAGGGGAGGAAGTCAGCAAAACACACTGCCATGTGTATACCTATTCAACTATCTTGCATGTTCTGCACATGTACCCCAAAACCTAAAATGCAAGAAAAAAAAAGACTTGGGAAAAATACAAAACAAATACTATTTGGAATGTAATGAAAATAAAGGAACTACACATTAAAATCTTTGGTGGGTGGCTAAAACAGTACAGAAGAAAATGAAAACTTTACATACTTATTTTTAAAAATCCTGAAAATTAATGGACTGAGTATCCAACTCAAGACATTAGGAGAATAATGGTAAAATACACCCAAGAAATGTAGATGGAAGGAATTCATAATGATAGAAGCATTACTGAAACAGAAAATAAGCAAAAGTAGACCTGGCCAATAAAACCTAAAGTTAATTCTTTATGAAGACCAACCCTGGCCAGGTGTGGTGGTTCATGCCTATAATCCCAACACTTTGGGAGGCTGAGGCAGGCAGATCACTTGAGCCTAGGAGTTCAAGACCAGCCTGGGGAACATGTTGAAACCCTGTCTCTACAAAAAATACAAAAATTAGCCAGGTGTGGTGGTGTGCACCTGTAGTCTCAGCTACTTTTTGTTGGGAGGTGTGGGGTCCTGAGATGGAAGGATTACTTGAGACCTGGAGATTGAGGCTGCAGTGAGCTGTGTTTGCACCACTGCACTTCAGCGTGGGCTACAGAGCAAGGCCCTATCTTAAAAAAACAAACAAACAAAAAAACACAATTAAAAAGAAAAGCTTTGGCAAATCTAATTAAGAAACCAAAAGAGATTCAACTAAGCAAACTTTGGAATAAGGAGGACATAATACATATGAAAATATTAAAACACTTTCAGAGACCAGAATATAACTATATGTATAGTTGTGACTCTTGAAACCATGTTTGTATTTTCCATATTCAAAAGGTGAAATGAAATCAGTAAGGATGAGGAAACTCCTAAAATAGAATATAAACAGAGATACATTAATTCTATATCAAATTGATAAAATAACCAACCCAGAAATAAATGAAAACTAATCTAGGTGATTTAAACCATATACTCTCAATTTTAAGATAAAAAGAAATAAATCTTGAACTTTTCTTTTTTTTTTCTTAGTAGATTTATTAGTAGTGGTGTCAGTATAGTAATGCTTAAACTATATTGTGTATGTCTAAAGGATCGGGTAAATGAGTGATTATATTATATTAATGTTTTTTGCAAGCCAGGGTTCTTACTGTGGGAGAAGGTATATCATTGGCATGGGAGAAGAGGAAGAGCCCTATTGTGTTCAATTGGAATTAGAGATACCAGTATAAGCTCATCCTTAACTCTGTTCACTGAAAAAGTCTAGAAGTGGGAACATCCTGGAATCAATGAGCACAGCTAGTGCCAAGATCTTGTTTCCTAAATACCATTCTCCAATAAAAGAAACCAAGTCTTTTGGAGAAATAGCTGGTTCTAGGGCAAAGGAAATATAAGATAAACTGGGGATACCTTGTGTTAAAAGGAAAGGCAGTGATTAAACACTGATGTAACATGCCTAAAGGACATAGAAGCCAGCTTGAAGGGTTTCTACAGCTTGATTGGGGACAATTTTACCATCAAAATGAAATCAAGAAGGTAATACATTTACATGCCAGTTTTTTTGTGATACTGAAAACTTCAGTTTTTCATAAGTTGAATTTATGAGTCCAAATTGATACCGAAAACCAAAGTCAGAAGAATAAACAAATCAATGCATTACAAAAGGAAGGAGAAGCAACAACTCTTCTTTATAATGCTCACTAATAAGTGTAATGGGAAGACAGAGTTTGAGGTCAATATTTTGCAATTAACATAGTAATACTTGATTTAGGCAAGACACCAAAACTATTGGTACAAGAGTATTGAAAGGAATCAAAGGTATTTTCCCACAGATTACTTACTATAAATAACAAAAAGGAAAAGGGCATATTCACGGTGGAGAAGCCTGGCAGATACTACCTTAACCAAGTGATTAAAACAAACATCCACAAGAAATGGGACAATCTGACATCATGTGCCTTCTGCTGTGATGCACTGAGAAGGGCACAGCATCACTTCTGTTATTCCTGCCCACAGTGCAGTACCTGAATATGATCATGAGGAAACATCACACAAAGCCAAGCTGATGGTCATTCTACAATATAACTGATTCGTTCTCTTCAAAAACGGCAATGTGATGAACTATAAAGAATGGCTGAGAAAAAGATGAAGAAAGAGATAGGACAACTAAATTCAGGGCGTGATCCTACCTTGGAGCCCAAATAAGAAAATGAAAATGCTATAAAGAACTTAATCTGAATAATTGGTGAAATTAGAATTTGGAAAATTCATTAGGTAATAGTATTTGATTGATGCTAAAGGTATCAAATTTGATCATTTTCTTGTTGCTATGTAATAAAAATCTTTATTTTTAGTAGACGTAGGCTGAGGTACTTAGTGGTGAAGGGTCATTAACAACTGTGACTCGCTCGCACATGGTTCAGGAAAAGCATAGTTTGTGTATACATATTTAGGAAGAAGTAAAGCAAATGTAGAAAACGGTTACAAAATTATTTTTTCAAGACTAATGTTTACCACTTTGTGCCTATAAATTTTACAATCTACGGATGAGTTTCTAGATTAAAAAAAAGGATTTCTAAAGTTTATGCGAGGAATGTTTCAAAGTCTGAATAGATCTATTTCCATAGGAGAAATTTAGAAAACATATAATTCCCTTCTTACATAAAGTGTCCCAGAGCATAGGGAATACAGGAAACATAAATGCAGGTCTCATCCCAGCGTAAGGAACTTTCAATAGTGTCCTCTTTATGTGCAATCAACAGACAGCTAAGTGTAATGGACTTGGAGTCAGTTGACCAAGTTATGGTGCTGACTCTGCCTCTGCGTGCAATGGGGATTTGAGCAAGTCACGTAACTTCTCTGAGTTTCCATTTCACCCTGTGAAATGCTAGACCCTTTAAAATGGGGCTGGTGCTGTTTGCTTTTCATACCTCACAGATTTGTAGTAAGAATCAAGTAAGCTAACACTGTAGAAGATGAAAAGCCCAGGACACATAAGAAACACTAGTCTAGAATTCAGGGAAGTCCATGTGCATCTTGGGACTTGACCTGCATTTGCAATTCCTTTTCAACAAATGTCTTCTGTTAAAAGTAGTTACATGTTGTCTAGTTCGTAATATTGAAAAAGGCCAGTGGTGGAATGTCCTAAACTTTTCTATGTCTGACAATCACTCTGTCTTGGAACAGTTTATGTAACCAAGGAAATGTCTCTTACTTAATGGGTTGGTGACTCACGTGGATGTGTAAACATATACTTACTCCTCAGCTTTAATAACACTTCCAAAAAGCTCTCTTGACTCTCCTGGACTGGGAGAGGGCCTCTCCCATAGCATTTGGTACTTATGTGTCTCATTAACCATCTCCTCCCTGCTAGATATGAGCTCAAGAAGGGCAACAGCTAGATCCAATTTGTTCATCACTGTCGCCTCAGTGCCTACTTAGTAGGCACTCAATAAATATTTGTTTTTGAAGCTCTTATTGAAGAAAGATAAATGGAGAAAAGTCCTTGCTGAAAGAAGAGTTGTCGTTTTTAGCAAGCATTTTTGAGCATGTACCATATGCAGTGCCCTTTGCTGAACAACATGGGGGCTACAGAGGTCATTCTGAGTCTTGCAGTTTCTGACAGACCACTCAGCTCCCAGGCTGAGTCATTTTCTCCCGACTGTTTGCAGAGTCACTCTGCCACCTTTTGGCTATACCTAGGAATTGCACCTTTTCTGGCATTCCCCTCATCCGGAGAGGACCTGCAACTCGCTCTACAGATCATCATTCATTCATCCATTCCACAAACACTGAATGCACACCTCATGCCAAGTTCTATGCCAGGAGCAGGAGACACAGTGGTGGAAAAGCACGCATAGTTCTTGCCCTCAAGCGGTTTACAGTCTGGTTGAGGGGGGAAAAAGGACAATAAATGTGTAATTACATAAATAATAACTCTAACTGTGTCCAGTGCTGTGGAGGAGAAATACGAGTTGCCATAAGAGTGTCCCATGCCTTTCCACTCCATTATCTTTCTGCAGCTAAAGCTTATGACATGGGAGAACAACACATTTTACCACCCTAACCAGAAGAGCAGGAAAATGAAAGCTCAGGCTCATAAGGGAGCACAGAACCATGATCGGATTGGCTGCAGTAATGCGTGTGGCTTGGATTTTTCATAACACCCATGCTTGCCTTTTGTCCAAACCCTGACTACTATCCAAACTATTCCATTTGCCAAAAATTAAGCACTCTAGCTTTCCTTAGTAGTAATATCATTAGCTAACATTTTTTGAGAGCTTTCTTTGTGCCAGGAACTGTTAGGCGTTTTAAATGCAGCAGCTAGCACAACATTCATAATAATTCTATAATGCAGATACTATTGCTGTTCCTGTAATGACAGTAATGGTAGGAAGCACAGGGTCTGGAGTAGGATTACCCACCTTTGAACCTGCTGGTGCCATCTACCAGATGTGTGACTGGGCCATTTACCTAAGTTCTCAGTGCCTCTGTTTTTCCACCTATAAAATGGAGATTATAAAAGTAATCTTATTTATAGGGTTGATGTGAAGAGTAAAGGACAACGCATGTAAGTAGTTAGAACAGTGCCTGGCATATATATGTATGTATACGTGTGTGTGTGTGTGTGTGTGTGTGTGCATTTTACAGATGAGGGCATCTGAGCTTCAGTAATTCATCCAACCTCCCATATCCACTGAGTGGTGCAGATGATGAGCAGGGAGGCAATCTGATCCCCGAGCCTGACCTGAACACTCGTCCACTATGCTATCTTGAATACCCTGTTCCTGGGTACCTTCTGTTTCTCTGGCAACAGAAGTCTCAGTTGACTCAGCACAGTCATACTCTGGAATCATTTTGCTGAGCCTTGGTCTTAGCTGAACATTGGCAGAAGTAGTTTTTCACAGGAACTTGCTATTTCATTCCCCAGGGGAAGATCATACAGGTACATTGTAGAAATAACATCTCCTTTTGATATTGATGGAAACTCAGGAACAGGGAAGCTTTCAGCAACATTACTGTTTGCATGTGATGTCTTTGGGAACACGATTTAGTCGTTGTGCAGAGAACAAGAGCTTTAAATCAAACGAAATCTGGATCTAAATCTCAGCTCTATCATGTGACCTTGGACTACAGTTTCCTTCTGTCTGATCCTTGGTTTCCTCATGTTGGAAATGAAAGAGATAACCACCTCATAGAGTTGGCAAAAGAGAATAAATGGGATTGTACATAATATACATACACACACATACACATGTATACATGTTTATATATAAGTATAACAGATCTCAAAGAGTTAGGCACAGTACCTGAGTTGAGGCTTACAAATGTCAGCTCTCTCCCATTAGGGGGTTAGTTATTGTGGTTACAAAAGGGTGAAGGGGCTGGGAAAAATCCAAACAGCAGCTAAGCACAAGAAGCCAACACAAGGTAAGAACAGAGGGAAAAGGGAAGAGAGGTGAAAGGGAGATGTGAATAATTTCATTCTGGGCTGAGCCCAAGCTCCAGAGTGAGGAATGTCTTCTTAGTAAAGAGTCAACCCTGATGTTTGGTTTACTGGAGCCCACAGTCCCCACACTAACAGCACCATCTGTGATGAATGAACTGATTTGCAGCTGCAGCCACAGCTGCAGCTGCTGCCCCTCTGAGAGGAAGGCTAATAGCAGGGTTCAAGGAAAAGGCAGGTGAAATGTGTCTCCTTAGCCCACTCCTCCTCTTGCCTTAAAGAATGCTAACTCCAAAGTCTCTCTGTTCCTGGAGCTGAGAGCCACTTGCCTTGGAAGGCAAATTCAGGTAAATTCATACCTTTTTGGATGCTTTCCTGGTCACTTAGTTACATGGAAAATTATAGGGTGGGGCTGATTCTGGAGAACCCTTGCACTTCTCCCAGAGTGATGCTTTTGCTTTCTAAGGCCTGATTAGGTCCTATGGCTGACAAGTCTAAGTGTATTAGGAAGAGACTGGGTTTTGGTAAACTGGATTGGAGCAAAATGTAGCCTAGAGGTTTGAGACTCAAGTTGCCTAATTTGGAATGGTGCAAATGGGAGTTCAAACAAGATAAAAGTTATGGAGAACTGGTAGTATACCAGATGCAGAGCTGGGAGCCAAGACAGTCAGCTTTTAAGATGTCTCAGAGGTGGGGGATCTGCAATGTTTGTTTTCTGACGTTTGCTATAAATGAGCTGGAGGCTTCGGTTGTCACAGTAATGGCAGAGGCTCCATTTTGCAGCTTCTAGGAAAAGCTTACCAACTAAACACAAGACACTCCCCCAAGCAGGGGATCAATGCCATTGTAGGAACATTTGTTGTAGCTCCTCTATGCAAACTGCAGTCACAGAAACCTGCCTTAGTGGTTTTCAAAATTGCCACTTGCATCCATGAGTGGAGCAGGTGAGACATTATCTCAAATGAGCTCAATGTTGGCAACAAGCACTTGTTGAATATCTTCCATGTGCTGCACATTTCTATCAGGCATTGTGAGGGATCCCGAAGAAGCTGCGATCTGGCTTCTCTGCTTAATCACTGAGTCCATAAAGCAAATAAACTATCTTGTGTGAAACAGCCTATGAACAGTGAAGTGAAAAGCTAAGGAGCCCAGTGGCATTCAGAGGATGTGGTGGCTTGAAACAGTGGGTGCTGGGAACTTGGTAGGGTTGGCTGACTTGCAAGGCATGAGACAATCAGAAGCACAAGATCTTGCAGCACAAGATCTGTATCAAGGAGACATGATGGTGGGGTAGGTACTGTGAGGATAACCGGGAAGGCCTCATAGTTGGGGCTGGGGAGTCTGGACAATAAGCAGCAGGATTGATGGTAAAAGGGTTGTGTTAGGAAGAATTGGCCCTTTCCTTCTCTATGACCTCATCTTGCACCACACTCCGGTATTGAGGTAAATAATACTAGCTGCTAAAGGGATCAGTCCCAAATTCTCCATAGATGACTCTACTCCACAAAGTCTGGGACTTTGTCTTGTGGCTTTGAAAACTCAACGGGGATTGGGCATAGGGGTTTATGCCTATAATCCTAACACTTTGGGAGGCCAAAGCAGGTCGATCACCTGAGATTAGGTGCTCAAGACCAGCCTGGGCAACATGGTGAAACCCTGTCTTTACTAAAAATACAAAAATTAGCTAGTCATGGTGGTGCACACCTGTAATCCCTGAGGCAGGAGAATTGCTTGAACCTGGCAGGCAGAGATTGCAATAAGCCTAGGTCACGCCACTGCACTCCGGCCTGGGCAACAAGAGTGAGACTGTCTCAAACAACAACAACAAAATCTCAAGGGCCTTGGAATTATCTGTTGATTGTTTTGTGGCCAGCAAGCAGATGAAAGAAGAATCACATGTTGGAGCGTTTTATAGGCCAGTCCTAGAGTGGTGTATCTTGCTGTGCTTACATTCCATTGGCCATAAGTCAGTCATATGTCCATGTGTAATGGCAAGGATGTCTGGGAAATGGAATTAGGCTGGATGTCCAGTAAGAGGAGGAGTATATAGGTAGTGTTGAACACTCTCAATCTCTGCCACATGCCTCTATTTCCACTATGATTCAGTCTCACTGATTTCCTGAGAGTTCTTTCAGCCTGCCAAGGTCCCCTTCCCCTCAGGGTTTTTACAATTGTTGTGCCTGTGCTTTTTATAAAGAGCACCCCACGAATGGCTGATGAAAAGTCACCACCTCAGAAACGCTTTCCCTGTTATTCACAGGAGGAATCTCACTCTATCACATTTTACTCCTCTATGTCCTTCATAGCACTGCCAAAGCAGGTACAATACTGCTTGAAATTACGTTGTTTATTGTCTGTTTCCTCTTGCTTGAATGTAGCTCCAGGAAATCAAGATCATTGTGAATCTTGCCCACTGCCATATTCTCAGTATCTAGGACAGTTCCTAGCTTGTGATAGTTGACAAAAAATCATCAGTTAAAGGAATAGGAAAAAAAAAAGAAATTGTCCAGTATCAGAATGTAGTTGAGAGAGGCCCCAGTAAGGGTGGAGGCAGGTGGATCCCTTAGTATGCTAGTCAGTTGCAGGAATAATAGTTAACACTTTTTTTGAGATAACATCTCTGTCACCCAGGCTGGAGTGCAGTGGTGTGATCTCGGCTCACTGCAACCTCCACCTCCTGGGTTGAAGTGATTCTCCTGTCTCAGCCTCCTGAGTAGCTGGGATACTCCTGAGTAGCTGGGATCCAGCCTCCTGAGTACATGAGTAACAGGTGTGCATCACCACACCCAGGTTTTTAAAATATTTTTAGTAGAGACAGGGTTTTGCCATGTTGGTCAGACTGGTCTTGAACACCTGGACTCAAGTGATACACTTGCCTCAGCCTCCCAAAATGCTCTGATTACAGGTGTGGGCCACTACGCCCAGCCCAATAGTTAACACTTATGTAGCATTTACTACACACCAGATACTCGTTAAGCACTTTATGTTATATACATTATCTCATTAAATTCTCACAACAATCCTATGAAACTAACATAATTATTATTTATATTTTATAAATGAAGAAATTAAGGCCCAAAGAAGTTAACTGGTCCAAGGTTACACAGCTACTAGGTGGTACTAGTAAAATTTAACCCCAGGGATATCTGGCCCAGGATCCATGCTCTTAAGCCAGTACACTATTCTCCCTTTTACCTTGGTGGCAGGGCACGGGGGGTGCTGGTAGGAACCTGGCTCGGGGTAGAGATGGGGGAAATGCAGACAGGGCTGGAGAAATGAGCAAGACTTGGGGATCTGGCGTGTTTATCTGAGAATTGGTTTTCTATTTTGATTAGGAAGGGAAAGAAGTCCCTGATCATAAATGTGTCTGGAGATATTATACAGGTCCTTATCAGCTAGGTATGGAAGGTACTCTAGTGCTCCTCCACTCCCTACCCCCAAAACTAGCTAACTTCTCTCTGTTTCTTCAGAAAGACGTTCTTGGATCCAGGGAGGGAAATGAGTACAGAGGTAGGAATGAGTTTTCAATTGGTGCATCATGAAAATGAAGCAGAACATTGTATTTCATAAGAAAAGAACACCCATCAATTCCAAAGAGTTGATTTAATAAAAGTTGAATCATCTCCAGTTGCCTCCCCAAAGCAGTTACAAAACAAAATTAATGTAAAAATGGAAATTATTCTGATGATCATTGGAACATCACAAGCAGTGAGGAAATGTGTGATGTGGATGTCTCAGATAAAAAACTGTGAATTTTGAACTCTAATGGAGAAGTGAAATCACTTCTGCTGGCTCCTTCTCTGCTCAACCTGTAACTGCTGAAGTGTCTTGGGACTTAGCACTGATCCTTTTCTTTTCTGTCATCACTCTTGACTTCTCCTGGGTTATCCCATCTAGCCCCCTGGCTTCAATTATCATCTGTATGCTTATAACACCATAATTTATATCTCTAGTCCAAACTCCTCATAGGAGCTCCACACTCTTAGGTGTACCTGCTCATTTGACATGTCAACTTGTCTAAAGTTCATCTCAAACTTAGCAAGATAAAAACAGAGCTTTTAACTCCTGTATCCTCCCTTCTAAAGCTGCACCTTCCCTAGTCTTTACCATCTCAGCAAATGGCATCATAGTGGACACATTTCCTTTAGACCTGCAATTCATGAGGTGTCCTTGATCCTTCTATTTCCCTCATTCTTTTACCCCTACTTCATATCCAAACTACCACCAAATCCTGCCAGCTCTGTCTTTGAAGTCTATCTGGAATCAGCTCTGTCTCCCCTTTGTTGTCTGTCACCATCCTAATTCAAACCGATATCATCTCTTGCCTAGATGACAACAGCCTAAACTTGTCTCACTGCCTCTACTCTTGGAACAGTTAGGTATCCCTTTTCTGTTGTTATAAAAGGAATAACAGTTAGTTATCCCTTTTTGTTGATGTAAAATATTTTTGGAGTGAACCTTAAAAAATATGACTCAGTGAGCCCTGTGGCAGTGTATTAGTACAAACTCATGTTTAATTTAATATAGATACAAATGAATACGTATATAAATATTTATAGATATGTGTATACATATGTGTTAGTTCACACAAATCATGTATTTCCTAGCTGTATTAGCTGAGAGGGCCTAGAGGCCGTGACACCTTGCTAGCATTTAGAATGGTAAGTGCATAAATCTTGGTTTCCATTATCATTCTCCAACAAAAGGAGCCCAGGTCCTTGGTGAAATGGCTGATTCTAGGACTGGGAAAAGAAAAACACAAGGTGAGCATATAGCACCTTATACTGGCAGAGTAAGATAGTGCTAAAAAAAAAAAGGATAGGGGTACAACAAAGAAATATAGGAGCCAACCTTAAAGAGCTCCCACCAGCCAAAGCTGTTACAAATTGAACAATAAAATAAATAATATATGCTTTGAAGACCATGGGAAAAAAGTAAAAATAAATAATAAATACTATAGTATATGAATTATTACACAAAATGTGATATCAATAACCATGAATTTGTACTGCTATAAATAAATGTTTGAATAAAAAGATAAATGACAGAGCCCAGGACAGTAGGGCAGAGCACACGGCAACAGGGTGGAGCCCACGACAGCAGGGCGGAGCCCACGGAAGCAGGGTAGAGCCCACAGCAACAGGGCAGAGCCCACGGCAACAGAGCAGACCCCACGGCAGCAATAGTGAGGCTCCCCACGGAGCCTCGGCAGGCAAATAGTGACTAGACTGCCTCCTAGCTGGGCAGGACAGTGCAACGGATACTCATAAATAGAGCCCTAACTCCCCAAGACAGAGCATCTGAGGAAAAAAAAGGGGTTTTATGAGTTCTGCTGCAGCAGACCTAAACGTACCTGCCTAACAGCCCTGAATGAACAATGGAGCTCAAAGCTCAGCACTTGCGCTCCAATAAAGTACACACCATCTCCTCAAGCATCTCCCTGACCCCTGTATATCCAAAGAGTCACATCAAAAAGGACTGATCAGACTGACATTTGGTGGGCATCATTC
>JAPYYA010003977.1:0-12270 GCA_028533165.1 Leontopithecus rosalia | reverse complement strand
GTGGGGGTGAGGGATAGGGCCAGGAATCCATTCAGGAAAGCCAGTAACTGTCATCAGGGAACTGGCAAGGGAAAAAGGAAGAGGGAGGCATGCAAGAGCGAGAATCAAAAAAAGTTGAAATGGTTAGGGGAGGAAACTCCCAAAGACCCTGGAGTACATCGGCGGTGAGTACGACACTAGCAATCCTTTCCTCTGTAGCGGACAGGGGAGGAGTCCCGATTTGGCTGCAAACTCTGGATGAGGGCTGGGGATTGAGAGCTTCCCAGAGAGTATCACAAGAAGACGTCGCACCACTCTCGAAGGCATCCAAAGCAGTCCCGGGACTGCTTGGCGTTCGCACCACAAGTGTCCTTCAGCCATTCCCGGAAGAGGTCTTCATCTTTCTTTAGCACCAAAAACTGGCCAAGGACAACATAGGCCTTGTCAAAGCCCCTTTCCTCCAGCTTCTTGCCCAGGACTTCACCAATCCCGGCCAGGCTCCCCACTGGCTTTTCCCCCATGGGCTCTGCCACAAAGTCTCGGTGCTTTTGGGAGGTTGTCATCTTGATCAGGCTTAATCTCTAGCCAGGGCCCTGCTCTGCGGCTGGCGCTCACCGGCAGCTTCAGTTCCCGTAACGGTTCCTCCCGCCACCCGGCCGCTCCCGCCGACACCTCAAGCCACTAGAACTTTCTTCCACTTCCGCTTCCGGGTCGCCTCAAGAGCCTCCTTTAAAAAAAAAAAAAAACCAAAAAAAACCCTCCACGTTGGGCACTTCTAGCCAGTTAGGGCTATAGAGTTGAGGCGTCCTGGACCTCGACGGCCTCTGTAGTAGGCCCTCCTTTCCGGTCCTTCGCGGGAAGCCCTGCTGCCTTGTAAGGTCTCGCTACTCGAGCAGTTCGAGGGAGAGAGGCCTCCAAAGAAAGCCACATTTTGTTTAATCATTCATTAGATGATGGACATTTGGGTTGTTCTTGTTTGTTGATTATTATGAACAATGCTGTTAATTAACATTTATATATAAGTTTTTATTTATTTATTTATTTAAAGAGACGGGGTTTCTTTCCCTGTCTTGGCCAGGCTGGTCTTGAACTCCTGACTTCATGATCCACCCACCTTGGCCTCCCAAAGTGCTGGGATTACAGGTGTAAGCCACCGTGACCAGCTTATGTATAAGTTTTTATATGGACACATGTTTTTATTTTTCATGAGTATATGTACAAGGAATGAAGTTGCTGGATCATATGACAACCTTTTGAGGAATACTGCCAGACTATTTTCCAAAGTGGCTGCACCATTTAGCATTGCCAGTTGCAGTGCATGAGGGTGCTGATTTCTCCACATTCTAACACTTGTTATCTATCCTTTTGATTATAGCCATTCTAGCAGGAATGATGTAGTATCTCATTTTGATTTTGATTTGCATTTCTCCGATGGCTAACCACATTGAGCATCATGTGCTCATTGTCCAGTTGCATATCTTCTTTGAAAAATGTCTTTTCAGATTTTTTTTAAATTATGGGTTTTGTCTTTTTTTTTTTTCCCTTGAGACAGAGTCTTGCTTGGTTGTCAGGCTGGAGTGCAGTGGTTCAATCTCAGCTCACTGCACCCTCCACCTCCTGGGTTCAAGAGATTCTCCTTCATCAACCTCCCAAATAGCTGGGATTACAGGCGTCTGCCACCATGCCCAGCTAATTTTTGCATTTTTAGTAGAGATGGGGTTTTACCATGTTGGCCAGGATGCTTTCGTTCTCTTGAACTCACGTGATCCACACACCTCAGCCTCCTAAAGTGCTGGGATTACAGGTGTGAGCCACTTTGCCGGGCCAGGTTTTGTCTTAATATTGGGTCATAAGAGTTTTTTTTAGAATATATTCTGAATACAAGTCCCATATCAGATATATGATTTGCAAATATTTTCTCCTATTCATGGGTACTTGCAGTTTTTTGATGGTATTTTTTGAAGCACTAAAATTTTTACTTTTTATGAATTCCAGTTTATCTATTTATGTCTTTGGTTGTTTGTGCTTTTAATGTTGTATCTGAGAAACCATTCTCTAACCCAAGAAAATTTACTCTGGGGGTTATGGTGGCTCACACCTGTAATCTCAGCACTTTTGGGAGACTGAGACTTGAGGCCAGGAGTTGAAGATCAGCCTGGGCAAAATAGTGAGACCCTGCCTCAAAAAAAAAATTAGAAAGTAGCCAGGCATGGTGGTGTATATCTGTGGTCCCAGCTACTCAGGAGGCTGAGGTGGGAGACTCGCTTGAGCCCAGGAGGTGGAGGCTGTAGTAAACCATGTTCACACCTCTGTACTTCAGCCTCGGTGACTGAGTGGGACCCTGTCTCCAATAAATAAATAAATATTTAATCCAGAAGCTCCCTGAACTCAGTTCTTAAAAAAAAACAAAAAACAGGCCCAGTGTGGTGGCTCACACCTATAATCCCAGCACTTTGGGAGGCCAAGGCAGGTGGATTACTAGGTCAAGAGATCGAGATCATCCTGGTCAACATGGTGAAACCCCATCTCTACTAAAAATACAAAAATTAAGTGGACATGGTGGTGCATGCCTGTAGTCCCAGCTACTTGGGAGGCTGAGGCGGGAGAATTGCTTGAACCCAGGAGGCAGAGGTTGCAGTGAGCCGAGATTACGCCATTGCACTCTAGCCTGGGAGAGCAAAACTCTGTCTGAAAAAAAATAAAAACAAAAACTTTAAAATTTACTTACATGTTTTTTCTATAAGTTTTACAGTTTTCATTCTTAAGTCTGTGATCCATTTTGTGTTAATTTCTATGTATGGTGTGACATAGGAGTCCAAATTAATTTTTTGTAAGTCAGTTGTCCTAGTACCATATAATGAAAGACTGTTTCTTTCTCGTTGAATTTTCTTGGCATCTTTGTCAAAAATCAGTTGACCATGAATGTAAGGGTTTATTTTTCGGCTCTAATTCTGTTGCATTGATCTATATGAATGTTCTTATACCAGTACCACATTGTCTTGATTGCTGTAGCTTTGGGCTTGATGTAGTTCAGCTTTGTGTCCCCATCCAAATCTCATCTTTTTTTTTTTTAAAATTTATAACTAACCAGTTAATTACTTTTTTTAAATTGCATTTTAGGTTTTGGGGTACATGTGCAGAACATGCAAGATAGTTGCATAGGTACACACGTGGCAGTGTGTTTTGCTGCCTTCCTCCCCTTCACCCACATTTGGCATTTCTCCCCAGGCTATCACGCCCCCCGCTCCCCCCGCTCCCCCCACGCTGTCCCTCCCCTATTCCCCCCAATAGACCCCAGTGTGTAGTACTCCCTTCCTTGTGTCCATGTGTTCTCATTTTTCATCACCCACCTATGAGCGAGAATATGCGGTATTTCATTTTTTGTTCTTGTGTCAGTTTGATGAGAATGATGTTCTCCAGATTCACCCATGTCCCTACAAAGGACATAAACTCATCATTTTTGATTGCTGCATAATATTCCATGGTGTATATGTGCCACATTTTCCCAGTCCAGTCTATCATGGATGGGCATTTGGGAACTGTAATCCCCATTATCACCGTAATCCCCATGTGAAGGTCATTGAATCATGAAGGTGTTTCCCTATGCTGTTCTCTTGACAGTGAGTTCTCACAGGATTTGATTGTTTTATAAGGGGCTCTTTCCCCTTTCTCTTGGCACTTCTTCCTGCTGCCTTGTGAAGAAGGTGCCTTGCTTCCCTTTCACCTTGATTGTAAGTTTCCTGAGGCCTCCCCAGTCATGCTGAACTGTGAGTCAATTACATTTCTTTCCTTTATAAATTACCCAGTCTCAGGAAGCTATTTATAGCAGTACGAAAAGAGACTAATACAGCTGCTTTGAAATCGGAAAGTGCCAGTCCTTCAACTTTGTTCTTTCTCAAGATTATTTTGGCTATTTTGTGTCCCTTGTATTTCTTTCACTATTCTCCCTTTCGTAGTTTTAACTGAGCATTTTCATATGACTTCATGTTGCTCTCCTTTTTATTATTTTCTTAGCATATTCATTGTAGTTCTCTTTTCTTTTTTTACTTTTTGACAACCTTTTTCACTGGTTGTTCTAGGTTCCCTTGGTTTTTTGTTTGTTTGTTTTTAGAGACAGGATCTCACTGTGATACCCAGGCCTGAGTGCAGAGGTGTGAACATGCTTCACAGCAGTCTCTACTTCCTGGGCTCAAGCAGTCTCTCCCACCTCAGCCTTCCAGATAGGTGGGACTACAGGCACAAGCCATCACACCACACTAATTTTGTTGTTGTTGTTGTTTTAGTTTATTGTAGAGAGGAAGTCTCACCATGTTGCCCAATCTGGTCCCAAATTCCCGGCCTCAATCAGTTCTCCCACCTCAGCCTCCCAGAGTGTTGGGATTAGAGGCATGAGCCACCATGCCCGACCAACTCTTGTATTTTATCTAAATTTTAGGATTGGCTTGACAGTTTCTGCAAGAAAGAAAACTGGGTCTTTGATAGGGTTGCCTTGAGTCTGGGCATGGTGGCTTATGCCTGTAATCATAGCACTTTGGGAGGCCAAGGTGGACAGATCACCTGAGGTCAGAAGTTTGAGACCAGCCTGGGTAACATAGTGAAACCCTGTTACTACTAAAAATGCAAAAATTAGCTGAATTTGATGGCACAAGCCTGTAATCCCAGCTACTCAGGAGGCTGAGGCACTGGCATCTCTTGAATCCCAGGAAGTGGAGGTTGTAGTGAACTGAGACCATGCCACTGCAGTCCAGCCTGGGTGACAGAGCGAGACTCTGTCTCAAAAAAATGAAAATAAAATCATACTGTGCCCCATAAATAAGTGCAATTATTACGTGTCAAAAATAAAAATTATATTAGAACTAATAAACAAGTACAGCAATGTTATAGGGTATACATCAATGAACAAAAACTAATCATATTTCTTGCTCAGTGGCATGAGCCCGGGAGTTCAAGACCAGCCTGGCCAACCTAGTGAAACCCCATCTCTACTAAAAATACAAAAAATTAGCCAGGCATAGTGGTGGACACCTGTAATCCCAGCTACTCAGGAGGCTGAGACAGGAGAATCACTTGAGCCCAGGAAGCGGAGGTTGCAGTGAGCCAAGATTGTGCTATTGCACTCCAGCTGGGCAACAAGAGGAAAACTCTGTCAAAAAAAAAAAAAATTGGCTGGGTGCAGTGGCTCATGCCTGTAATCCCAGCACTTTGGGAAATCCCAGTACTTTGGAAGGCCAAGGCAGGCAGATCACGAGGTTAAGAGATCGATACCCTCCTGGACCAACATGGTGAAACCCTGTCTCTACTAAAACTAAAAAAATCAGTGGTGTGTGCCTGTAGTCCCAGCTACTTGGGAGGCTGAGGCAAAAGAATTGCTTGAACCCGGGAGGCAGAGTTTACAGTGAGCTGAGATCACGCCACTGCACTCCAACCTGAGAGACAGAGTGAGACTCCGTCTCAAAAAAAAAAAAGAATTTTTTAAAAAAATGTAGTACATGTATCAGAACATCACACTGAGGCCAGGTGCGGTGGCTCACACCTGTAATCCTAACACTTTGGGAGCCTGAGACAGTTTGATCACTTGAGGTCAGTAGTTCAAGACCAGCCTGGTCAATATAGTGAAATCTCATCTCTACTAAAACAAAAAGAAAAAAGAAGAAGAAGAAGAGGAAATTAGCAGCATGGGGACGCGGAGGAACAGTTGGGGAGTGGGGATATTGTTTAAAAAAAAATCTGGTCTGCTTTAACTGAAGGGGAATCAGAAGGTCCCAGAAGTTTGGGAAAGCCAGAACCGTCAGGGAGAAGGAAAATCTGGGGTGTGGGGAGATTCTTTTTGGCAGCTGGGGTGAAGGGACTGCTTTCTCCCTGCTAGGATTCCCCCCAGCCTCTCTGGTCAGGCAGGAAGGGGGCAGCCTGCAAGCTCCAGTGCAGGTGTAGGGTTGCTAGATACTCCAGGCAGGGGACCAGAAGGGTCTCACGAAGGCTTGTCCTCCAGAGAGATGACTGCACTGCCCCCCAACTTCTCTGCCTGGGTGCAGCGGCCCTTGACCTCCTCATAGCGGTTTGCTTGTAATTCATGCTTGATCCCTGTCAGCTTCTTTTTGATGGTGTCCTCGGAGCTGGCATTGATTATTTTGCTCTTAAGAGGTGCAGACTCAGAGGACCAGAAAATAGACATCAGGTCCTCCTTGTTGCTCTCCTTGGTCTCATAGGTTGTGCCATAGGGGGCGTAGGCAGTCCTTATCCCGCAGCATCTTGACAAAGGTGGCGTAGGGACTGTCAGCAGTCTGGCCCACATCAGCTACCAGGATCTCCTTGTCCTTCTCAAGGATAAGGTTCTTGAACTCACTCAGGACAATTGCCCTCTTGTGCTTCTTCGCCTCCTCTGGCATCGAAGACTTACGCACCTTCATGTCATTGAATACCTTGATACCATCAGAGACAGCCACACTGGCATTCACCTTTCCAGAAGCAAAAACGAGAGCCATGGAGAACCTCAGACAACCAGAGTGCTGCAGCTGCTAATGGGATCCGAGGGAACCTCAGCCATGATCTTTAAAGACTGTTTTATACTCTGGAAAAATGCATTCTGTTGTTTATATTTATTGAAACTGTAATTTCAAGGTGTTTAGGCAAACATACTAATATTATTTTGTAATCAATTTTTCATGTAGAATTGGAATAAAATTTGGTGAAGTTTTTTCTTTTCTTTTTTTTTCCAGACAGAGTCTCACTCTGCCACCCAGGCTGGAGTGCAGTGACGCAATCTCGGCTCACTGCAGCCTCCGCCTCCCAGGTTCAAGTGATTCTCATACCTGAGCCTCCCAAGTAGCTGGGACTACAGGCATGTGCCACCACACGTGGCTAATTTTTGTTTTTTTAGTAGAGATGGGGTTTCACCATGTTGGCCAGGCTGGTCTCGAACTCCTGACCTCAACTGATCCACCTGCCTTGGTCTCCCAAACTGCTGGGATTACAGGCATGATCCACCACGCTCGGCCTTGGTGAAGTATTTTTTTTCCTTCTTCTTTTTTTAAAAAATAAAACCAACAAAGTCAAAAGTTGTGGGGTTTTTTTTGTATTTTTTTTTGACAGAGTCTTGCTGTGGCAAGTTAGTGCAGTGGTATGATCTCGGCTCACTGCAACCTTCGCCTACCGGTTTCAAGTGATTCTCCTGCCTCAGCCTCCTGAGTAGCTGGAACCACAGGTGCCCACCACCACAACCAGCTAATTGTATTTTTAGTAGAGACAGGGTTTCACCGTGTTGATCAGGCTGGTCTCAAACTTCTAACCTCAAGTGATCCACCCTCCATGACTTTCCAAAGTACTGAGATTACAGGCATAAACCACCACAGCCAGCCTGAAGTATTTCTATTGTCATGTTGCTAAAAAAATAGTTGGAAATGTCTAATGGACAAAAACAGTAAAGGGATTTATTGAAAGGATATTGGAGAACTCAAAATTATCAGCAGAGCTGGAGAGTCAGGGTTTGTAAAGCATGCAACAATCAAGTGGGGCCTGAACACCCTGGAAAACAAGCCAAGGGCATGCCACCTGAATGCTCTTGCCACCTCAAGATCTGGACACTTGCCACTGTTATGAAAACTGAACTCCAACCATCCTTGGGTCAGTGTATCTCTCAGGATTTCAAGTTCTGGGCTAGGAGTGGTGGCTTGCACCTGTAAACCCAGCACTTTGGGAGGCTGAGGTGGGATAATCACTTGAGCCTAGGACAACATAGCAAGACCTTGTCTCTCGTTTTTTTTTTTTTTTTTTTGAGACAGAGTCTCACTCTGTCATCCAGGCTGGTGTGCAACAGCATGATATCAGCTCACTGCAACCTCCACCTCCTGGGTTGAAGTGACTCTCCCGCCTCAGCCTCCCGAGTAACTGGGACTACAGGCATGCGTCACCACACCCAGCTAATTTTTGTATTTTTAGTAGAGATGGGGTTTCACTATATTGGCCAGGCTGGTCTCGAATTCCTGACTTTGTGATCCACCTGCCTCAGCCTCCCAAAATGCTGGGATTATAGATGTGAGCCACTGCACCTGGCCTGACCCTGTCTCTACAAAAAAAAAAAAAAAAAAAATTAAAAATTAGTCGGTCATTTTAGCATGTGCCTGTAGTCCCAGCTACTTGGGAGAGTGAAGCAAGAGGATCACTTGAGCCCAGGGGTTCAAGGCTGCAGTGACCTATGATTGTACCACTGCACTGGGACCTGGGTGACAGACTGAAACCTTGTCTCAAAAAAAAAAAAAAAGATTTCAAGTGCTGAGAATCTGATTGGCCCACCCTAGACCATATTCCTGTACATTTGTTGCTTGGCATAGGGGATGGTGGAATAGCTAACCTTCTAGGTTTTCATAGTGGGAAGCTGGGATGTGGCTGTCACCAAGACATTCCATGCAGGATCTTCCCCAAACAGGATGAGTGATGTTGAGGAGCCAATTAAAAAAAAGAAAAGAAACTCATTGTCCTCTTTAGTTCATGATTATTGAAAGTTGAGACAGACATACTTGACATTTTTTCGTGTTAAGATTATTATTATACTCACAAACTCACATTTATAGTTAAATCTACTTTTCTATTTTTTCTTTATTTATATAATTATAATCAATATATTGACAAAAATACAAAATACTCATCTAATGGGTAATGTTAAAATAATCAGATATATATATATATATTTTTACATTTTATTAGATGGAAAAAAAAGCCTGTCATTTTCTACTTAGTATTTTTTTTTTTTTGAGAAAGTGTCTCACTCTGTCACCCAGACTGGAGTGCAGTGGCTCGATCTCGGCTCACTGCAACCTCCGCTTCCCGGGTTCAAGCAATTCTTGTGCCTCAGCCTCCTGAGTAACTGGTATTACAGGTGCCCACCACCACACTGGCTGATTTCTGTATTTTTAGTAGAGTATGGGATTTTACTGTGTTGGCCAGGCTGGTCTCAAACTCCTGACCTCAGGTGATCCACCTGCCTTGGCCTCCCAAAGTGTTGGGATTACAGATGTGAGCCACTGCGCCTGACCTCTATTTAGTATTTTGTTCCTCATTCTAAAACATTTATATTGGCTTATTTTGTTTGGCATAATTCTTTTAGAGAGAAATACTTTCACCAACAATTAATAATATATATAGGAAAATTTAATACCATTTTAAAGGTACTTGATTATAAGGGGCCACCAATACTATTAAAAATACAATATAGCTGGGCCCGGTGGCTTACGCCTAGAATCCTATCACTTTGGGAGGCTTGGGTGGATTACCTGAGCTCTGGAGTTCGAGGCCAGCCTGGCCAACATGGCAAAACCCAGTTTCTACTAAAAATACAAAAAATTAGCTGAGCATGGTGGTGTGCACCTGTAGTCCCAGCTACTCAGGAGGCTTAGGCAGGAGAATTGCTTGAACCCAGGAGGCAGAAGTTACAGTGAGTGAAGATTGCACCACTGCCCTCCAGCCTGGACGACAGAGCAAGACTCCATCTCAGAAAAAAAAAAATCTTCAAAACATTTTAATTAGAAAGCTCATGAGTTAGATATACTTTATCATGAGTTAAATATACTACTTCATAATGATCAGCTAGTTGTCACTGTGCCATTTCAATACAGAAATTTAATTTTTGAAGCTCAGTTTCGGGAGCTTAATGATCACTTTATAGGGAGAGATGAAAGTGCTAAAGTACTCCCTGAATTTACATTATATGAATGTGTAATGTCATTCCTAATTGCATGTATTTCTGCTTTATACTTACTACAGCATTATTGGTGTGTGTAGATGTGTTGAAATGTGCATTCTATATATTCATATACACACATATGTACAAAGAGCATCTCCCTTCCCTCCTGATATTAACTATAGTATTTTCTGTACTCTTGATGCCCTGGCATCTGGGGCCTGGCTGACTGGGGGAAAGGACTGCCCCTTTCAGGGTTAGCTAATACGTAGAGCTGGTAAAGGGCTTGCCTGAGAGCACACTGTTAGTTAATAAGGAAACCAACCAATGCAAAGCCAGTCTCCGCCAGCCATTTCCTTCATGGAGTTTTCATTTTTAGTAGAGATGGGGTGTCACCATATTAGCCAGGCTGGCCTCGAACTCCTCACCATGTGATCCACTCACCTCAGCCTCCCAAAGAGCTGGGATTACAGGTGTAAACCACCATGCCTGGCCCATAGAAAACTCTTGACATGGTCTCCCTCTCATTCCTTCTGCTTCCTGACCAACCTGGCATGGCATGGTATGGCATACCTCCTGTTTCTAGGGATCTGTGACTATAAAATCTTCAGTCTTAATGACATTCATCTCTATGTCTGCTTGTTTCACCATACCCGATTAAAACAAATCCTGGTACATTTAAAAACACTCCTACAGAGACAAATGTGCTGAATCTCTTATCTGTGTAACTAATGAAAATGACTATTTTGTATAGAAAGAGGAATACAGGTGCTGCTTGTACCTGCAGGAGATTGGTTTCAGGACCCCCAGGGATAACAGAATCTGAGGATGCTCAAGTCTCTGATATAAAATATTGGCGTTTATGAACAAGAAGGGTCTTGCTCTGTTGCCCAAGCTGGAGTGCAGTGACGTGATCATGGTTCACTACATCCTTGAACTCCTAGGTGCCAGAGATCCTTCTGCCTCAGCTTCCTATGTAGTTAGACTACTTTTTTTGAGGGGGGGGGGACAGGATCTCACTCTGTTGCCCAAGCTGGAATGCAGTGGCATGGTCTTGGTTCCTTGCAACCTCCACCTCCTGGGTTCAAGAGATTCTTGTGCCTCAGCCTCCAAAGTAGCCGGGACTACAGGCATGCACCACCATCCCCAGCTAATTTTTGTTTTGTTTTGTTTTTGTTTTGTTTTTTTTTTTTTAGATGGAGCCTTGCTCTGTCATCAGGCTGGAATACAGTGGTGTTATCTTGGCTCACTGCAACCTCCACCTCCCAGGTTCAATCGATTCCCCCGCCTCAGCCTCTCAGGTAGCTGGGACTACAGGCGTGCACCACCACACCTCGCTAATTTTTTTGTATTTTAGTAGAGATGGGGTTTCACCATGTTGGTCAGGATGGTCTCAATCTTCTGACCTGTGATCCACCTGCCTCAATCTCCCAAAGTGCTGGGATTACCGGTGTGAGCCACCGTGCCTGGCCCTGTTAATAGTTTTATGTATTACCTTCCATATCTTTATGTATGCATATACAAATATGTCCTCTGTCACCATTTTGTACATATTTTTAATTATATAATTTATTTTTTAAAAATTCTTTTCATAGAATATATTTTTACAGTAAAGATTCCCACAGTGGGAAAATAACAATTAATTACTTTTATATTTTTGGACAGATTAGTTTTATATTTGTGGAAAGATTGTTTTAGAACAAGTAAAACAGACTTGAGAATTAAGTCTCAGTTTGGAATTTGTAATATTTTTATGCATCTACAAGGGGGACCTAGTCCTTAAATGGAAGCTTTTTAAGCTTCTCTTCACGGGATTTAGAAATTCATAGTGTGAGAAATCAGCATTTCCTAATTTTAAACTTTCCCTAGTATATGTAATCATCAGTAGCTGGTATCTACTGAACAAAAAGGGAAGTTTTTGAAAATTAAACACTGGCTAATTTTCTGCAAAGTTTTTATTCATGAATTAACAGTATTTCCCTTTGTCCATTATTCCCAGGCAGGGCAAATATAGAAGCATGGTCATGTATTGATAGTAATAAAGGTGGATTCTCTTTAAGAGATTCATCAGTCAAGGCACGGTGGCTCACACCTGTATTCCCAGCACTTTGGGAGGCTGAGGCGGTCAGATCACTTGAGGCCAGGTGTTAAGAGACCAGCCTTGCCCACATGGTGAAACCTTGTCTATACTAAAAATACAAAAATTAGCTAAGTTTGGTGGGGCGTGCCAGTAGTCTCAGCTACTCAGGAGGCTGAGGCAGGAGAATCACTTGAATATGGGAGGCAGAGGTTGCAGTGAGCTGAGATTGCACCCTGCACTCCAGCCTCGGTGACAGAGTGAGGCTTTGTCTCAAAAACAAAAACAAAAAAAACCCCAAACGAACAAAAAAGGTAAAGGCTTGTATATAATGTTTAGTTATATGTGAATATTTTGAGGGGGTGACAACCCGATTAGCTCATCAGAATATGGAACTCAGTCTCACAATTCCTTCCTTCCTTCCTTCCTTCCTTCCTTCCTTCCTTCCTTCCTTCCTTCCTTCCTTCCTTCCTTCCTTCCTTCCTTCCTTCCTTCCTTCCTTCCTTCCTTCCTTCCTTCCTTCCCTCCCTCCCTCCCTCCC
>JAPYYA010003976.1:0-12270 GCA_028533165.1 Leontopithecus rosalia | reverse complement strand
TGTCATCATGGGTTTATTATGCGATATTTCTTCTGCCCAATAGATGTCAGAGGAACCAAAGCCTAAGCTACCTCTGTTCTTCTTTACAGCCTTATTATTGGTCCCATAAAGAGGCAAAAGCAAGAGCTGGGCAAATCTCTGTCCAGGGGAGACAGTACTTATGATTTTAGGAGAGGTTACCATAACTTTGATTTCTCCTATGTAATCATTATCTATTACACCAGGAAGGACTTGTAGGCCTTGTAGGGTGAGGCTACTTTGTCCTAGGATAAGTCCAAAAGAGCCCTTAGGCAGGGGCCCAAAGATGCCTGTAGGCAGTGCCTGAACTCCCATTTCAGGGGTTAGTACTGTGTGGGAGGTGGAACAGAGGTCCAATCCTGCGCTTCCTGCTGTAGCTCGGCAGAGGTTTGAAATGGATTGTTGGTTGGAGGAACAAAGCTGACTGCCCCATAGATTTGTTTCTGTTTGGGGGCTTGGGGCTGGCCCCTCAACCCGTTTCCCTGGTGTGGGGAAAGTGGCTGCCCTTGAGCATCTCTTTTTGACTTACATTCATTGGCCCAATGTTTTCCTCTTTTACATCGCGGACACAAGTCAGGGGCTTTTGTATTAAGGGAGGGTTTTTTATCAGCATTGCAATCTTTGGCATAATGTCCACTGGCGCCACATTGAAAGCATTTATTCCTTGATTGATTAGATAAAAATTGTCTTACAGTGTAGCCCTGTAGGGCTGCAGCCATAGCTAATCCTTGCTGATAAGCTGAGCCTATATCTGAGCACAGATGTATATACCCTGAGAGGTCTGTCTTCTTTTTATAAGGGTGGATGGCTGCTTGACAGGCAGCATTGGCATTTTCAAATGCTAATTGCTTAACAAAGTCTGTGCCTGTTTCAGTGCTGCCGAAAATTCTGCCTGCAGTGGTAATAAGGCGATGTATGAATTCTGAAAAAGGTTCATCAGGCCCCTGCTTTATGCTGGTAAGGGAGGCGCTAGCATCCCCCTTTGGGGGCAACTTTCACCAAGCCTTGCTGCCTGCAGTTTGGATTTGAGCATATAAACCTGCATCATACTGCATCTGAGCATTGCTGGTAGCATAATTACCTTCACCAGCAAGCATGTCAAAATTCCAAGCATTATTAGCCTGAGCATTGCGGCGGGCAGTTTCCTTACAGCATTCATAAAATTCAGATTTCCACAATAAATAATCACCCCCTGAAAGGGTGGCTCGGGCCAATGTCTGCCAATCTCCTGGGGTGAGCCAATTCTCGGCCACTGATTCTAAGATTGCAGTAGTATACGGAGCAGTGGCCCTGTATTGTGCTACGGCAGTTTTTAGTTCTTTAATTATTTTGAAATCGAAACCGGCATGGTGTCTCCAAGCGGTTCCTTGTTGATCTGTGGTTTCTGTTACAGGGAAGGCACTTGTATCATCAAGGTCTAACAAAAGGTTGGCCTGGGAGGTTTGCTTTAGTGCTGCTCCATGGCGGGGAGGGGCAAGACTTGTGGTGATTTGGGCCTTATCTTCATTTTTGGCTTTCCCTACTTTTATTTTTTTAAGCTGCTCAATAAGTTCTTGGTGTTCTACCTCAAGTCTTATTTGTTCCTTAAGGGAATTAATTTTTTCCTCTAGAGTTTTCTGAGGATCTATAGCGGCACACACCATTGCGGGTGCGGAGGGCTCGGCCGTACAGGATGGAGGTAATGAATTTAAGGGTGGCCAATCAGAATTTTTATAATGAGCCGCTTCATCTGCCAGATCATTCCAATCTATTCCCTCGTCTATGCCTTCATCGTCTGAATTTTTAGCTCTTTCTAGTAGCCACAAAAATTTCTTTTTATCTTTAGGGTTCTTAATTTCTTTTTCTAACCCCTTTACTACTTTTCTGCAGAATTTTTCAACAGGGCAATTTGGAGTTCCTATTAGGTTATGGCTACGGGGTGCCTTTGGACCCTTCCTTTCAGAGTCACTATCAAAAGACATCAGGTCGTCTTCTTTGTTACTTATCTGGGCTTAAGCTCCCTCCTCTTTAGGGCATTCTTTTTGGTTGTTAAGGTTGGAAGGGGTAGAAGGATCAGGATCTCCCTTTAAAAGAGATTCTCCTTGTGAGATTACATTGGCAACAAGTGGGTCTTTTTGCCTTTGACTTATAATTTCATCTATAAGATTCCAATAAGAGAAAGTGGTGACCGGGACCTTTTCAGGCCCAAATGTTTCATAATAGTCCCTTAAAGCGTCCCCAACTCTTTTCCACCTTTTCTGGTCAATGGTCCCTTCCTGGGGAAATCAGGGACAAACATCCTTAATATAATCAAAATATTTACATAACTGCTTTATTTTCACCTTTACTCCCCGTGCCTTTAAAGCCTTACACAAACTCTCTATAAACAATTCATGCTGACTGATTTCCTGTCCCATATTCGCCGTACCGGAGCGCGAGTCCGTGGCAGGCTCCCACGATGATCTTTCCTCCGGATTTCTTGATTCTTCTATGCCGGCTAACCTCGACGGCGTCCCTCACGGATTCCATCATGTTCCAGCCCCACATTTGGGCGCCAGTTTGTCCCGACCTGCGGGGCAACAACACAGTTTCTGGAAAGAAGGAGTGGGGATGAGAAGGGGCAGGAGACGCGAAGAATGGAGACACGACAGGAGTCTGATCAACTCTCCTTTATTAGGAGTACTAACTCCGCTTAAATGCAAAGGAGGAGAAGTACTGACGTCACTGTTGTCAGGAAGATAATCAGAAGGCAGTCATGAGTCAGGGTCATATGGTTTCTAGGAAACCTGACTGTGAGGCAACAGATACTTAAAAGGCACGGCTGTAAGATGGCTTGATACTCAAAGTCATGATACTCAAAATGGTTGCACCAACGCCCATGACAAACAACATTATCTGCTGTCAGTGGGCTCCCCACACTTCAGCTAGTGGCTTAGCCTTGCAGTCATCATTTTTCATTTAAAGACCACTTGATAAACACAGCGTCTACATACAGGATTTGCATAAGAAATAAATTAATTAATAGAGAAAAATACACATCACAGCCTCCAAGCACTAAATGTCAATCTTTCTCAACATGAAATATCAAACTGCATCTAATCAATTCTGCCTACAAGGAATGTTCATGCACCCTAAGGGTTAACAAAGAGTGCTTCAGAATCTGGTTCTGGTTCTGTTGGGATTTCCCACAGTTAAGATTATTCCTTTTTCATAACATAATTTATTATTTTATGGTAAGATCAAAGTGACTATTATGATGTTGTTAATGTTCTTAAAAACAAATCCTGGATCTCTATCTAAGGGGGTGGGTGGCGCAAATATTATTGATCCCCAAGGCACACAGAGTCCTTGGGCTCCTGTCCTCACTAGGATAGTAACATCTGCCTAATGTTACTACCCAGAGATTCTCTAGGGATTGGTCTTCGAACTGATGAACATCTTTCTAAAAGATGGAAACATTTAAAGGATCAGTCAAGATCCTAATGTCCAAGAACTTGACCATACACTTATCAGGTGGTCACTGTGGTTACTGTTTCCACCTCCTCTTCCACATAAAGAAATCCCAGAGGGAGAACTGCCTCACAGAGGACTGGGCCAGGTCCTCACCCCTCTTCTTCACCCTCTCCACAGTCCATAAGGTGTGCTGGCCCACACTTGAGGTACCTGCACATCTTAGTAAGTTGGCTCCACATGTTAACAACACACGTGAGGACAGCAAGCCACAGTCGCATCAGAGGTCCCACACCAAAGAGAGACGTTTCAGTTCCCTGCAAGAGCAGGTGCCACTTAGGATGATGAAATGATGTAGATTTTCTCCATCTTGTTCTGGAGAGGAAAGCAGTTGCCCTGTGGCACCCACAATAGGTTTAATGATGTGTTTCATAAATTGTGGAAGAACTGCTTGGAGAAGCAGAGCAAATAACCTCAGGATGTGTGAGATCAACCAGGAAACTCACGGACTGATCCTCACTGTGTGTTCCTAGGGACAGTTTACTTTGGGGAACTTGAACTTTATGCACTAGAAAGGCCTTTCATCCTCCAAGAGTCTGTTGGATTGAAAGAGACACTAAAAACCTTTTCTACCATCTGCATCTGTATTGACCTGCTTCAGCTATTAGCTCTGATACTTGTAGGCAACAAACTTTCCAGCTATTAACTCTTCAGTAGGTCAGACAAATGGCCTCCAACTGGCTGAAAAATTAAGACCAAGACTCTGGATTACAATAATGGGGTGCCAGATAGGGCTCATATTTTGTAGCTTCAGATTAGTTTTTTTTCTAATCTGTCTCCTCATTGCTAAATCACAAGGTCTGTGTATTTCACACCTTGTGGCAACTGGCTCCTGCGGGTTCTCCACCGTGGAAGGCACTGCTGGGAGACTGGAAGACTGGAGGAGGCAGAAGTCATGTTTCTCTGCTGCTGACATTGCCTCTTGCAGTCATTATGGCAGCAGCACCTGCGGCACCCAGAAGAGTGCATAGCAATGGCTTTCATTCCTGCTTAGGCAGCTCAGTTGCAGCAAGAACAACCTCCCTTTCACCTGCAGTTTGGGGTCTGGGCAACACCATTTTTCTTTTACTCTCCTACCCCTAGGGGTGGTATGGTCTTTCTGACATTATTAATTACTTGGCATCCTTTACAACCCCTTTTTTCTTCTGTAACCTTTCATGCCCACTAATACCAACTCCTGTATGAAATTTTCTCTGTTCAGTTTACCTACAATGTTTTCTATTTCTTGACTAGGCACTAACTGATAAATAACAGAAAAGAATGTCTTCAATAAATGTAGACTTGGAGATGTGTGGTTTGCAGAATGACAAAGGGAAGAGAGAAGTCCTGTCATGGGTGGGGCTGTATGTCAAACTGCCTGCCAGTTAGAGAGAGAATTAATGAGTGACCAAACGCTGTGATCCTGAGGTTTCACATGGTCTGGATAAATATCCTCACATCCTTAACAACATGCAATCATCACCCTTGACCAACGGTATTTTTGCTAATATATGTTTCCTTGATAGTTGGCACTACACAATATTTAGTGATTCTGCATTTTTTCAGCTTGATCACCTGATCTTGGGACTTAAAGAACCTATGGAAATTCAATTGCCCAATTTTTACTCCTGTCTTGTATTGAGAAAAACCACTTCTTGAGGAAGGATAGAGGGAACTGGGATGGAATAGCTGTCCTTATCTGATTGTATGTTTCCACTCTCATCCATTCCTGTGTTTAGCTTCAATAAGTATCCAAGTTGTGCCCTAAATATTGCTTCCTCTTTTCCACAAAAGCTTCTCTATCTACAGGTCTTTTTTCTGCAGCATATTTTGTACTTCAGTTTTCTCCAGTCTTATTTCCCTGGAGAGCTCATGCTATCTGCTCTGTGACCGTCAGAAGATCTTAAACATTCTCGAAAAATGTTGCCACTGTTTTCTTTCTGTCTTTTTTTTTTTTTTTGGATGGAGTTTCGTTCCTGTCATTCAGGCTGAAGTGCAGTGGCTTGATCTCGGCTCACTGCAACCTCTACGTCCCAGGTTCAAGTCATTCTCCTGCCTCAGCCTCCCGAGTGGCTGAGATTACAGGCATGTACCACTACGCCCAGCTAATTTTTGTATTTTTAGTAGAGATGGGGTTTCTCCATGTTGGTCAGGCTGGTCTTGAACTCCTGACCTCAGGTGATCCACTGGCCTAGGCTTCCTGAAGTGCTGGGATTACAGGTGTGAGCCACCATACCCAGCCCACCACCGTTTTCTTTCAACCACATGTAGAGTTTACCACTTTGTTGTTTTGCTGTTGCTTCCATTTACTAATTTTTGATGTAGGAGGATGATCAGAGACACAGCACATGCTCAGGCTGTGGTCTTGGTCCATTCTAATAAGATGTGTTTTCTTTGTTGATTTCCATTGTGGTCACATGCTTTGACTGACAGGTAACTGTAACCATCATGGGACTTCTATGGAAAAGAGATGTTTCTTTTTGTTCTTGTTTTTGTTTTTGTTATCAGTTTTTTTTTTTTAATGACAGAGTCTTCCTATGTTGTCCAGGCTTTTCTCAAACTCCTGGATTCAAGCATTTTCTGGGCAGAGCCTCCCAGGTTTCTGGGATTATAGGCAAGAGCTACCTACATTTTTATTTGAAACAGGGTCTTACTCTGTTGCCCAGGCTGGAATGCAGTGGTGCGATTGCAGCTCACTGCAACCTCCACATGTGAGGATCAAGCAATTCCCCAGCCTCAGCATCCCGAGTAGCTGGGACTACAGGCATGACCGACTGAAGCCCAGCTAATATTTTTGTATTTTTTTGTAGAAATAGGGTTTCACCATGTTGCCCAAGCTGGTCTCAAACTCCTGAATTCAAAGTGATCCTCCAGCCTTGGCCTCCCAAAGTGCTTGGATTATAGGCATGAGCCAATGTGCCTGGCTCACAAGAGCCACCTATTTTTAAAAGCAAAAGTAATTCCCTTGAAATCTCCTTTTGAAATTTGCTCCTGTACTTAGAAATGCTTGTCTTTCTAGATTTGTAGTAGTGACAAAGAGGAAGATAATTTCAAGAAAAGAAGTTGTAGCAACAGGAAACAAAGGTCCTCCAGCATTGTTTAAGGAAGTTCAGCTCTTAAAACACAGGTTAGAATGTGTCTGTTTGTAAGAAAGCAAGAATTGTGCTAATATACTCCCGTGATCAACAGGAAAGAGAAAAAGAGGCAAATCAGTCAGAACAAGGCTGTGAGTTCTGGAACTAATTTTCCAACTCTGGGCTAGGTACAGACTATGTAGTATGAACTGTGTCAGTTTGCGGGGCGGGGCATAGAATCTTTCTATCCTTGGTAAATTAAGACTACACTTTTTAAAAAAGTAAAAGTCATGCAGACTATAGGCAATAATATTTGGATACATGCATACAATGTGTAATTATCAAATCAAAATAATAAAGATATCACACCTCAAAGACTTAGCATTTTTTTTTTTTGAGACGGAGTTTCGCTCTCGTTACCCAGGCTGGAGTGCAATGGCACGATCTCAGCTCACCACAACCTCCGCCTCCTGGGTTCAGGCAATTCTCCTGCCTCAGCCTCCTGAGTAGCTGGGATTACAGGCACGCGCCACCATATCCAGCTAATTTTTTGTATCTTTAGTAGAGACGGGGTTTCACCATTTCGACCAGGATGGTCTCCATCTCTTGACCTGGTGATCCACCCGCCTCGGCCTCCCAAAGTGCTGGGATTACAGGCGTGAGCCACCGCGCCCGGCCAGCATTTTTAATGTTGGGAACATTTCAATCTTTTAACTATTTTGAAATATAAACTAATTGTTGTTAACTACAGTCACCTTACTGTGCTGCTGAACAGTAGAATGTATTCCTTCTATCAAGCTACGTTTTACATCCATTAACCAACCTCTCTTCATTCCTCACCCTTTCCAGCTCCTGGTAACTTTCATTCAACTTTCTAAGTCCATAATCAACTTTTTCATCTCCCAAGTCTAAGTGAGAACATGTGACATTTGTGTTTCTGTGCCCTTTTGCCCATATTTTCTTATTCCTTTCTCCGTAAGTGTGAAATCCAAGGAGACAGCCCTTAGATACACATGCCAGGAGGATGCAAAGCCCTTTTTTGACAAAAAGCGGAAAGCTGGTCAGTTGTTTTGATCACATAGAATCCAAAAAACTATCATTTCATTTTAGTCACTTTGAGCTTTGCATCTGGTTATGAAAGTGAAGGCCTCCCCCTACTGACTGGTGGCATATTGCAAATGTTCAAGGAGATTCTAGATTTTACACAAAGGGCGCCACCTTGAGGTTCACACTCATGGTCAGTTTAAGGAGACATTATTCCAGTCCTGGTGCTAGACTTGGTGGTTTGAAGATTTAAAAGACACATTTATGCACCCAAACGTTCCAATCTTCTGAGAGAAGCAAACTCATAAGATATCCCTTAGTCACCATTGTACTGCATGCAACTGAACACCCACAAAGGTCTTCTATTTAGGTGAACTCAGTGCTTGGATGGAGCTGTGATCCAAAAATTCCGAGAACAGGGAAAATAGTTACCTAAACCAGGGGGCATTCAGTTTAGGGTTTTTGGAGGGTATGGCATGAACTGAAATAAAGAAAGGATCTAGGTTGGAATAACGTCAACCTTCCGCAACTTCGCACCCAATGAAAACAGGAAGACCTGATCACAGTGCATTCTGAGAACTGAGCAACATTGACTTCTGGGTAGAAGAGAAACTGTAAGTGGGTGAAACTAAGGTTAGTTAAACTGCCATTTCTTCCGTCTAGGGAGTAGGATCCATGCATGCACATGCATGTTTATAGTAGCACAATTTGCAATTGCAAAAATATAGAACCAGCCCAAATGTCCATCAATCAACGTGTGTGTGTGTGTGTGTGTGTGTGTGTGTGTGTGTGGATAGGTAGGTGTGGTGAGGGGGTTGACAATAACCAGGCAGGAAGTAAATACTCCATGAATTCTAAGTGCCAGGGAGGGATTAAGTTCCTGCAACATCTCTGGATGTATTTATTTTGTTTTTGTTTTTTCAAGATGGAAATTTTTGTTGTTTTGTTTTGTTTTGTTTCGTTTCGTTTTGTTTTGCTCTTGTCATGCAGGCTGGAGTGCAATGACACGATCTCGGCTCACTGCAACCTCTGCCTCCTGGGTTCAAGTGATTTTCCTGCCTCAGCCTCCCGAGTAGCTGGGATTACAGGTGTGTGCCACCACACCTGGCTAATTTTTGTATTTTTAGTAGAGACAGGGTTTCACCATGTTGGCCAGGCTGGTCTCGAACTCCTGATCTCAGGTGATCCACCTGCCTCGGTCCCCCAAAGTCCTGGGATTACAAGCAACAGCCACCATGCCCAGCCACTCTGGATCTGTTTAGAGTGGCATGCGGGACCTCTCTTGTGAGTTAGAACAACATAGCAGTTATTTGAGGAGAAGTTTGTTGGGATGTGCTACAAGCTCATTGTGGACTAGACACCTTGAATGGTTTGGCATTTGGTCAATAAGAAGTAATTAGAACCTGCAAGTCTGGCATCTATGGTTTGCTCACACTGGTAATGGAGGATGTTGTGAGTCAGGGATCAATGAGTAGTGATTTTTCAGCTGCCAGAGATTCACCAAGGAAGGAAATAGAATCTACTTTCCCCATCGCCACTGAGGGACAAAACAACCACTGGTACTGTGATTGTAAAAGGCCTGATGTCTCCTTCTGACTGTCATCAGCATATCCACCCATTACCCACATGCAAACACAGCATTAGTGCCTATCCTAGATTGCAGTAAAAACTCCAGTAAAAACACCTCCCATGCTAGTGACTGTGGACGGTGCCAGGGATTCCGATGATTCAGGGAACAAAAATACCTCAACCAAGACAGAGATAGCGTTTCCTCAGAGAGTTGGGGGCAAAGGAGAAAGGGTGAGAAAAATACACAGGAAATCGAATAAAAATATAAAGAAAATGACAATTCTTCTCCACAATTTGGACAACTTTATACTTATGATAACAAAGGATGGCAAACAACTTTTAAAAAACTCAAAACACACAGAGGAAAAAAAATTTAATTTTTAAAATTTTAAATTTCACCATGTTGGCTAGGCTGGTCTTGAACTCCTGACTTCAGGTGGAGTTTCAAAATTACTGTGGGAAATGGCAACTATCACCCAATTTCAGGGATAACAGTGACAATGGTGAGGATGATCAATACCCAAAAAATAATGGATTCTGAGACAGGGACTGGCAGTATCATATCTGCCGGAATTCCTATGAACCAAATCCTCATTGAAAGAGGTGGACTTCATCAGTGATTCAACTCTGCAGCCAAAATCGTGCTTCATTCATGACAGATGCTCATTAAATATTAGATAAACGTATTAATATCACTGGAGTTCATATTAGTCTATTTTGCTTGAATTTAGACTAGTTTCTAAACTAAATTTGGGCTTCTAAGTTACTTTCCCTAAAAAGAGAATGAGCTGTCCCAAGAACATTAATTTTCACCGTTCCTGGTCCTCCCATTTCTCCATGTAATTAGAAGCTGAAACACTGGTTTACAAATCATTTTTAGCAGAGTGGACCTCAAATACTCTGATTCAATCCAACAGAAGAGTCACTACTAAGATTCTGAGTAAGTTAGTTGAAAGGTAGAGTCGAGGAACAGAGGTACACAAAATTCAGCAACTCGAACCTGGGGATCATAAAAAACAAGAGGCAGGACTAGATTGCAGCTCCGACGTGGATGGACAGAGCAGCATGTGGAGGCTCGCATCGCGAATTTTTGCTCCAGAATGACTGCAGGAATAAATCAGGAAACCTGAGCGGACTCACAGGCTCCTGAAGGAAGTGGATTGCTCCTGCAGGACCTGGGAGACATTCCAAATACTGTGAGTGCCCATCAACATCATTAATGATTATGGAAATGTAAATCAAAACCAAAATGCCACACCACCTCACTCTTGCTAGAATGGCCATAATAAAAAAAATTTTTTTAAATAGTAGATGTTGGTATGGATGAGGTGAACAAGGAACATTTCTTCACTGCTGGTGGGACTGTAAACTAGTACAACCACTATGCAAAACAGTGTGTAGATTCCTTAAAGAACTAAAAGTAAAACTACCATTTGATCCAGCAATCCCACATCTGGGTATCTGCCCAGAGTAAAATAAGTCATTATATGCAAAAGATACTGGCACATGCATGTTTATTGCAGTACAATATGCAATTATAAAAACATGAAACCAACCCAAATGCCCATCAACCAACAAGTGGCTAAAGAAACTGTGCCACACATATATATACAATGGAATACTACTCAGCCATAAAAAGGAATTAATTAATGGCATTTGCAGTGACCTGGATGAGACTGGAGACTATTATTCCAAGTGAAGTAACTTAGAAATGTAAAATCAAACATCATATGTTCTCATTCATAAGTGAAAACTAAGCCATGAGGATGCACAAGCATAATAATAACACAGTGGACTTTGGAGACTCAGGGGGAAAGGGTGGGAAGGAAGTGAGTGATAAAAGACTGCAAATAGGGTGCAGTGTATACAGCTCAGGTGGTGCATGCACCAAAATCTCACAAATCACCACTAAAGATTTCACTCGTGTAACCAAACACCACCTGTTCCCCAATAACCTATGGAAATAAAAAAAAAGAATTCAGCAACGCAATGGCATACATGAATTCCAGTTAAACCATTGTGCAGTTACATCACGGGAAGCAGAGCGTACCTTCTTTTAGGTCAAGGAGGAGTCTTAATCTAAAGGAACCAAGATTCTGGGAGTTTGCCTAAGTGGCTCAGAATATAACTTGGCAATTATGATCCCAGGCTGGATAGGTCTGTTTCCCTCCTGGCTATTCACACTCATTTGACCTTGGAATAAACTAAGAGAAATGATCAGTTGCAGGAACATGCCCACAGCTACATAACACTCCTTTGTAGTTTAATTTAAAATTATGTGGAAGGAGCCTCACTACACATTTATAAACCCATCAACCAAATGGAAGGCAAATGGGAATAAGAAGAAATATATACTTTGGGAGGCCGAGGCGGGTGGATCACGAGGTGAAGAGATCGAGACCATCCTGGTCAACAAGGTGAAACCCCGTCTCTACTAAAGATACAAAAACTTAGCTGGGCATGGTGGCGCGTGCCTGTAATCCCAGCTACTCGGGAGGCTGAGGCAGGAGAATTGCCTGATCCCAGGGGGTGGAGGTTGCAGTGAGCCGAGATAGCGCCATTGCACTCCAGCCTGGGTAACAAGAGTGAAACTCCGTCTCAAAAAAAAAAGAAGAAATATATAAATACATATAATAAAAGAGCCTCAAATAAAGCAATAATGACAGAAGATAACATAATCATAAAGTAGTATAAACTCAGCCATTAGTTGTAATCAAAGATCTTTTTTCAAAAGGGAAAATAAAATTATATCTGTGTATAAAAATATCACGAGCACATAGAAACTTCAAACTGGTGAAGGAAAAATTGGCATCACAACACATCTACACCCATGCAATATTTGATAAACCTGACAAAAACAAGCAATGGGGAAAGGATTCCCTGTTTAATAAATGGTGTTGGGAAAACTGGCTAGCCATGTGCAGAAAGCAGAAACTAGACCCCTTCTTGACACCTTACACTAAAATTAACTTCAGATGGATTAAAGACTTAAACATAAGACCAGGCACCATAAAAACCCTAGAAGAAAATCTAGGCAAAACCATTCAGGACATAGGAGTAGGCAAGGACTTCCTGACCAAAACACCAAAAGCATTGG
>JAPYYA010003975.1:0-12271 GCA_028533165.1 Leontopithecus rosalia | reverse complement strand
AGGATTAACTCCAATTTTGAAAGAAGTTCTACTGTGGGTAAAACAATGTCAAACAACGTCGCATACTACAGAGAAAGCTTTCTAGAAATGAAGAGTCGGCTGGGTGTGGTGGCTCCCGCCTGTAATCCCAGCACTTTGGGAAGCCGAAGTGGGTGGATCACCTTAGGTCAGGAGTTCGAGACCAGCCTGGTCAACATGGTGAAACCCCATCTCTACAAAAATACAGAAATTAGCCAAGCATGATGGCAGGTACCTGTAATCCCAGCTACTGGGGAGGCTGAGGTGGGAGAATCGCTTGAACCCAGGAGGCGGAGGTTGCAGTGAGCCAAGATCACGCTGTTGCACTCCAGTCTGGGCAACGGGGTGAGACTCCATCTTAAAAAAAAAAAAAAAAAAAAAAAGTAAAGAAAGAAAAAAGAAAAGAGTCAATCGATGCAGAAAATTTCATTATTTTCTTATTTGAAGAAATTGTTCTCACCTGAAGGTTTAGGAAAAATAAAAACAAACATAAGAAAAACAAGAAATTGCTACAGTCACCCTAACCTTCAGCAACCACCACTGTCATCAGTCAGTGGCCATGGACACGAGGTAAGACCTCCGCTAGCAAAAAGACTAGGACTATTGCTAGCATTTTTAGCAAGAAAGTATTTTTAAATTAAAGTATGTACATTTCTTGCTGAGAGTGTCTCTTTGAGGAGGAAAAAAGAAAAAAGAAAGTATGTACATACATAGGATATGTTTTGAAACATAATTCTATTTCACACTTAATAGACTACAGGGTAGCGTAAGCATAACTTTCTTTTTTGAGACAAGCTCTCACTCTGTCGTCCAGGCTGGAGTGCAGTGGCGCCATCACAGCTCACTATAGCCTTGACCTCCTCGGGCTATGATCCTGTCACCCCAGCACCCCAAGTAGCTGGGACTATAGGCGAGTGCCACACGCCCAGATAATTTTGTATTTATTTTTTTAGAGATGGGATCTCGCTATATTGCCCAGGCTGGTCTTGAGCTTCTGGGCTCAGGTGATCTGCCGGCCTCAGCCTCCCGAAGTGCTGGCATTACAGGCATGAGCCACCATGCCCAGCCTATATAGTATAAACACAAATTTGTGTGTGTGTGTGTGTGTGTGTGTGTGTGTGTGTGTGCGTGCATGGCTTTTTGTTGTTGTTGTTGTTGTTGTTGTTTGAGTTGGAGTCTCACTCTTGTTACCCAGGCTGGAGTGCAATTGCGCGATCTCGGCTCACTGCAACCTCTACCTCCTGGGTTCAGGCAATTCTCCCACCTCAGCCTCCTGAGTAGCTGGGACTACAGGCATGCACCATCATGCCCAGCTAATTTTTTGTATTTTTAGTAGATATGGGGTTTCACCATGTTGACCAGGATGGTCTCGATCTCTTGACCTCGTGATCCACCCACCTCGGCCTCCCAAAGTGCTGGGATTACAGGCGTGAACCACCGCGCCCGGCTTTTGTTTTGTTGTGTTTTTTTTCCAAAGACAGGATCTTGCTATGTTGCCCAGGCCGGAGTGCAGTGGCTGTTCATGGGCACGATCCCACTACTGATCAGCACGGGAGTTTTGACCTGCTGTTTCCGGCCTGGGCCGGTTCACCCCTCGTTAGGTAACCTGGTGGTCCCCTGCTCCTGATAGGTCACCATATTGATGCCGATCTTAGTGCGGACACCTGATCAGCATAGTGTACTACAGCCCAGAACTCCTGGGCTCAAGCCATTCTCCAGCCTCAGCCTCTCAAGTAACTGGGACTACAGGCACGTGCCGCCACATTTGGCAGGTTTTTTTATTGTTTGTTTTTGTTTTTTTGTTTTGTTTTTGAGATGGAATCTCCCTCTGTCGCCCAGGCTGGAGTGCAGTGGCACCATTTCGGCTCATTACAACCTCTGCCTCCCAGGTTCAAGCGATTCTCCTGCCTCAGCCCTCAGCCTCCTGAGTAGCTGGGACTACAGGTGCATGCACCACCCAACTAATTTTTGAATTTTTTTAGTAGAGATGGGGTTTCACCACGTTGATCAGGATGGTCTTGATCTCTTGACCTCATGATTTGCCCGCCTCATCCTCCCAAAGTGCTGGGATTACAGATGTGAGCCACCCACTGCGCCTGGACTGTGTAAACAATTTTTATATGCACTGGGAAACCAGCACCTCTGTGACACCTTTTATTGTGGTGGTCTGGAACTGAACTTGCAGTATCTCCGAGGTCTGCCTGTATTCCTAATTTCCATTACACAAGGGTTTGGGCCTGGCCCTGCTCTGGCCCCTGATCATACTCCAGCCCTGCTCACAATGCTTGGCATCCCCTCCTTCCTTTCACCTTCTGCTACCTCTCAGTATGATGAAATTCCTAAAGTTGACTGCCAAACAGACCTTCTATGCTTCCCAAGCCCACCCCTCAGTCTCTGTAGCAGATGCTTTGATCCTAGCATCCAGATTCTTCATTTATTTTTAGGACTCCAATCCTTTCCCCATTTTATCCTTTCATTTTGAAAACCAATCCCAAAACCTTCTCAAAGATCTTTGTTCCCTTTCAGGAAGGATGAGGTGGGAGGACCACGGTTACGCACCTCCTCGGAGTCCTTTTAGGATGTGAGGACAGGTTCAGGTGGTTAAATGAGGCCTGCAATTGGACCCAGGCTGACCTGATACAAAGTTAACGCGCCTTCTCTCAGGCTGTGCTGCCTTCTTCCGGCCTCAGCCTGGGTGATTATTCAGGATTCTCTAGAGGAACAGAACGAATAAGATAGTTGTATATATAAAGGGAAGTTGAAGGAGGATTGACTCATATAATAGGCTGTTGGCAAGCTGAGGAGCAAGGAAGCCAGTCCGAGTCCCAAAATCTCAAAAGTAGGGAAGCTGACGGTGCAGCTTTTAGTCTGAGGTCGAAGGTCCAAGAGTCCCAAAGGTGAAGAACTTGGAGACTGACATTCAAGGGCAGAAAGCATCCAGCCAGAGAAAGATGGAGGCCAGAAGACTCAGCCAGTCTGGTCTTTCTGCCAGCTTTTTATTCTGCCTGTGCTGGCAGCTGATTAGACTGTGCTCACCTGCATTGAGGTCTGCCCTTCCCAGTCCTCTGACCCCAGTCCTCTGATCTCCATTGGCAACACCTGCACAGACACATCCAGGAGAAATACTTTGCCTCCTTCAATCAAATCAAGTCGACCCTCAGTATTAACCATCACTCTGGGATTCTGTTATGCAATCTATCTTCATTTGTCTTTGGGTATCCATGCAGCAGTCCTTCTGGCCCTTGACAGACTTCCATGATTTCAAAAGCCAGTTTTCTTGTGTGTGTGATCAGGAGACATACACAGGGCAAGCCCAGCTGCCTGAGCCCCTTTTCAACTTGTTTAATGTTTGTAGCTGTAATGAGCATTCTTCCTGAGGAGCCCAGCCTCACATGAGGTTATAAATCTTCAATCTTGATTGTAAGGGACTGGACAGAGTTTATCACTCTGATTTCCTGGTTCTATGCGCCATTTTTCTGTCTACTGACTGTCTGGAGGCTTCTTCATCCACTGTCTGGATGAATCCTGTTGATGTGGGTTTTCCTAAAGAAACTCAGAGTCACTTTCTTTTTTTATGGAGTCTAACACTGTCACCCAGGCTGGAGTGCAGTGGGGCAATCTTAGCTCACTACAACCTCTACCTCCCGGATTCAAGTGATTTTCCTGCCTCAGCCTCCCAAGGAGCTGGGATTACAGTCACCCACCACCATATCCGGCTAATTTTTGTATTTTTAGTAGAGACGGGATTTTTCCATGTTGGCCAGGCTGGTCTCGAACTCCTGACCTCAAATGATCCACCAGCCTTGGCCTCTCAAAGTGCTGGGATTACTGGTGTGAGCCATCATGCCCGGCCAAGTGTCACTTTTGTGCTTGCAGAGTTCACTGTATTCTTTTAGCTTCCAGTTTGTTTGTTTGAGACAGAATCTCACTCTGTCACCCAGGGTGAAGCGCACTGTTGCAATCTCGGCTCACTGCAACCTCCACTGCTAGGGTTCAAGTGATTCTCCTGCCTCAGCCACCTCGGTAGCTGGGGTTACAGATGCGCACCACCATGCCTGGCTGATTTTTGTATTTTTAGTAGAGATGGGGTTTCACCACGTAGGCCAGGCTGGTCTCGAACCCCTGGCCTCAAGTGATCCACTCGCCTCGGCCTCACAAAGTTCTGGGATTACAGACATGAGCCACCACGCCTGGCTACCTTCCAGTTTTTTTTTTTAATTTTATTTGAAAACTACATAGAAGTACAAAGAACGACAAAACAAATAAGTACCCGTATACTCTCCACCCACGTTTAATCATGTTAACATTTCATTATTCTGTGAAGTTTTGTAATCAAAAAAGAAAGAAATTGGACACCATAGCTGATGCCTATAATCTCAGCCCTTTGAGAGGCCAATGCGGGAGTATCGCTTGAGCCCAGAAGTTGGAGACCAGCCTGGGCAACAGAGTGAGACCCCATCTCTACAAAATAAATAAATAAATAAAACATGGCTAAGTTGGAAGTCCATCTTGCTCTCCTGGCAAAGGCAGCCACTCTGATAATTCAGCTGGCAGTCTTCCTGTTTATGTTTCCATATTTTTACTACAAAATAGTATTGAGCTGCCAGGTGTGATGGCTCACGCCTGTAATCCCAGCACCTCGGAAGGCTGAGGCAGGAAGATTGCTTGAGCCTAGGAGTTTGAGACCAGCCAGGGCAATATGGCAAACCCCATCTCTACAAAAAATACAAAAATATTAGGCAGGCATGGTGGTGCACACCTGCAGTCCCAGCTACTTGGGAGGCTGAGGTGGGAGAATCCCTTGAGCCCTGGGGGACAGAGGTTGCAGAGAGCCGAGAATGCACCACTGCACTCCAGCCTGGGTGACAGAGTAAGACCCTGTCTCCAAAAAAAGAATAATATTGAGCTTTTGTTCATTTTATTATTGTATTAGTCTGTTCTCACACTGCTATAAAGACATACCTGAAACAGGGTAGTTTATAAAGAAGAGAAGCTTAATTGGCCCATGGTTCTGCAGGCTGTACAGGCTTCTGCTTCTCAGGAAGCCTCAGGAAATTTACAAGCATAAGATGAAGGAGTGGAAAACGAAGAGGAAGTAAGCGTGTTTCCATAGCAGAAGCCGGAGAAAAGGCAAAAGGGAAGGTGCTACACTTACCTCCCCCCAGACCCCACCTCCAACACTCAGAATCACAATTCAACATGAGATATATGAGATTTGGGTGGGCAGACAGAGCCAAAGCATATCTATCTATCTATCTATCTATCTATCTATCTATCTATCTATCTATCATCTATTTATTTAGAGGACAATATCTCACTCTGTCATCCTGGCTGGACTGCAGTGGGGTGATCACAGCTCACTGCAGCCTCAACCTCCATGACCCAAGCCATCCTCCCACCTCAACCTCCCAGGTAGCTAGAACTACAGGCTTGCATCACTATGCCTGACTAATGTTTTGACTTTTTCTGTAGAGACGGGGTCTCCCTATGTTGCCCAGGCTGATCTTAAACTCCAGGGCTCACAAGCAATCCTCCTATCTCAGGCTCCCTACGTGCTGGGAATACAGGCATGAATCAACATGCCTGGCCAGTACTAAGTTTTTAAATTATTGCAAGTGGTATATTATAAGAATGTAATTTGCTCTGCTTTTACTCCATATTATTTTTGAGACCTATCATGTTGATGCCCATGCTGAGCACTGTTCTGAGCACTGAGAACACAACCGAATGAAACAAAGTCCCTTTCCTCATGGAGTCTTCACTCTAGACAGGTTGGGAGGCATACACAGTATGAAGGGACCAGTATCTATCTAGAAATTCCCCTGCTGAGGGCCATTGCAAATGCATTTCCATTGGTTTACTCTAATAATGTTCCAAAGAACATATCTGGGCAGGTGCGGTGACTCATGCCTGTAATCCCAACAGTTTAGGAGGCCAAGGCAGGAGGATCACTTGAGGCCAGTAGTTCGAGACCAGCCTGAGCAACATAGGGAGACCCTTTCTCTACAAAAAAACAAAACAGTATGCCTGGGCAAGGTGGCTCGTGCCTATAATCCCTTTGGGAGGCCAAGGTGGGTGGATCACTTGAGGTCAGGAGTTTGAGACCAGCCTGGCCAACATGGTGAAACCCCATCTCTACTAAAAATATAAAAATTAGCTGGGTGTGGTGGCAGGTGCCTGCAATCCCAGCCTCAGGAGGCTGACGAGGCAGGAGAATCGCTTGAACCCAGGAGGCGAAGGTTGCCGTGAGCTGAGATCGAACCACTGCACTCCAGCCTGGGCGACAGGGTGAAACTTCATTTCAAAAAATTAGCCAGGTGGCCAAGCGTGGTGGCTCACACCTGTAATCCCAGCACTTTGGGAGGCCAAGGCAGGTGGATCACCTGAGGTCAGCAGTTCAAAACCTGCCTGGCTAACATGGTAAAACCCCATTTCTACTAAAAATACAAAAAATTAGCCAGGTATGGTGGCATGTGCCTGTAGTCTCAGCTACTCGGGAGGCTGAGGCAGGAGAATTGCTTGAACCTGGGAGGCAGAGGTTACAGTGGGCTGAGATTGTGCCATTGCACTCCAGCTTGAGCAACAAGAGCGAAACTACCTCAAAAACAAAACAAAACAAAATAGCCAGACATGGTGCTCCACACCTGTAGTCTCAGCTACTTAGGAGGCTGAGGTGGGAGGATAGCTGGAGCCTGGGAGGTCGAAGCTGCAGTGAGCCAAGATCATGCCACTGCACTCCAGCCTGAACAACAGAGTAAGACCCTGTCTCTAAAAATATAATAATAATAAGGAAAATATAAAGCTCTGTATATGTTTCCTGGTACATATATACTATGTACATAGTTTGCAAACTCAGAGGTCCAGATAGTAAATTTTTTAGGCTTGTGGGCCATACGGTCTCTCTTACAACTACTCAGCCCTGCCTTTCTAGCACGAAAGCAGCTACAAACAATACATACATGAATCTTTTATAGACACCAAGATTTGAATTTCATATGATTTTTACATTTTATAAAATTGTCTTTTAAAGAATTTCCTCCCAACCATTTAAAAGTGTAAAAGCTGGCCAGCACGGTAGCTCATGCCTGTAATGCCAGCCCTTTGGGAGGCTGAGGTGGGTGGATCACTTGAGGTCAGTAGTTCAAGACCAGCCTGACCAGAATGGCAAAACCCCATCTCTACCAAAAATACAAAAATTAGCCTGACTCAGTGTACATACTCAGGACTGCGTACTCTTGCTCTGAGGCGTATCTGAAAAGTAGAGTTGCTCGGTCACCGGACATACACATTTCCACATTAACGAGACACTACCAAGTTGCCATCCAAGGAGATTTTTTACAATCTACACTCACCCCAACAACAAATGAGAGTTAGTCCAGATCCTTTACAAAGAGGCTGTAAGGCCAGTACCAGGTGAAACAGGAAGTGGGAGGGGAAGCTGCCAGCCAGTTCTGACCATGAAGAAATATCTGGGAGAGCCTTCTGGAAGCTGGAAGGGTGACTACTGGGGGTCCTTGGAGCCTGATCCCACGTCAGATCACGGTGGCTTCTGAGCCTCCAGTCCGGCTCAGCCCCGTGTGTCATGGCTGGTGGTAACAAGCCCTGGCTCTCTGTTTGGTCTTTATTTTCCCCAGGGTGGGGCTGAAGTCTGGATTGAGCTAGTCTTCAAGACGTACAGTTTTCTTGACAGGAAAATAGTGTCACGGAAACAGCAGGGGCTTGGGAAGATGATCTAACTGCACATCCCGCCAGGCTCAGCCACCGGCTAGTTCTGTGATCTTAAACAAGTCCTTTCACTTCTCTGAGGCCTTCCCTCAGCCACCACACACCAGTTGCTTGACGGGATGAAGTGACAAAAGTGGCTCACGCCTGTAATCCCAGCACTTAGGGAAGCCAAGGCGGGCGCACGGCTTGAGCCCAGGAGTTCCAGTCCAGTCTGGGCAATATGGTGAAACCCCCTCTCTGCAAAAAAATACAAAAATTAATCGGGCGTGATGGCCGGTGCCTGTGGTCCCAGCTACTCAGGAGGCTCAAGTGGAAAAATCGCTTGAGCCCAGAAGGTGGAGACTGCAGTGAGCCCTGATTGTACCACTGCACTCCAGGCTGGGGGACAGAGTGAGACTCTGTGTCTCCCTCCCCCCCGCCAAAAAAAATGACAAAAGTGTAATAAAGACATGTAAGAGATATGCAGTAGTTGCCAGGCAACATGTTTAAGAATGCAGATTTCCTGCCCTCCATGGTCCTATTAAAAACCCACCCTCAGCCAGGCGCAGTGGCTCATGCCTGTAATCCCAGCACTTTGGGAGGCCAAGGTGGGCGGGTCAAGAGCTAAGACCATCCTGGCCAACATGGTGAAACCCCATATCTACTAAAAATACAAAAATTAGCTGGGTGTGGTGGCATGTGACCGTAGTCCCAGCTACTCGGGAGGCTGAGGCAGGAGAATCACTTGAACCTGGAAGGTGGAGGTTGCGGTGAGCCAAGATTGTGCCACCACACTTCAGCCTGGCTACATAGCAAGACTTGTCTCAAAAAAGAAAAGCACCCTCCACTCCCAGGGAGCTGGGCACAGAGCTGGGCCCCATCAGTGCGAGGTGCTGAGCCACGGAGCTGAGGTGGAGCTGCCAGACAGGGGTCCAGACAGCAATGTGTAAGCAGGTGACCACCAGGGGGCCCCCAAGTGCCAGAGATGGCCCCACACAGCGTGGCCATTCCTCATCCAGAGATGTCTGTTTCTTGGCACATGGGGTAAATTAAAACAGAAGGTGACAGTCTCCGGTGTGGTCAGTCAGACTGCCCGAGGCAGGCCCGGTGGTCTATAGGAAATGTTCAGGCCTGAGCCAGAGGCCCAGGCTGCAATTCTGTCGCTTACCATGACCTTGGGCAAGGCACTTCCTTCCCTGGCCCAGTTCACAGGGTTGGAACAGACTCCAAGGACCCTTCCAGCACTAACGCTGCATGCTTCCAGGATGCGAAGATGGAGGCGGTTCCACTCTCTCACCCCAGCCCATGTCCACTTCAAGATGAATGGCCAGGGAAGCCACGTGTCACAGTGCCCCATTTCCAAAGCCCCTGAGGGCCTTGCTGTCGGGGTCGTGCACGTGGAGGTGGAAGGTCAGGTGAGCCAATCGCCTTGAAGGGTCTTGCTTCATTTGGGACAGACATCTGGTTTCCTCTGGTCTCTACTGGGATTCCAGGGGCTTAGCTGAATGAGTCATGGGCGGGGGGATTCTGGGGAGTTCCCAGCTCATCAGCTCGGGACACGGCAGCCTGGAACTTTCGATGGTACATACCCATCCGAGTGTGGGGTGGGCACAGGAGCCAAGACCCTATGTCTGGATCTTAGGTAGGGGCGCTCAGGAGGTCACCCAGACAGGCAGCCTCTCGGGAGTTTGAGGGTAGGAATGGGGCCAACCAGCTTTTTCCTTTCACTCTTAGAATTTGGGGGCCTGGGGGGCAGGTAGCTTGAGAATCCCAAAGGAGGCTGCCCCCGAAAGTCTGCTGGAGCAGGGAGGAAGACCCTTCCCCACAGGTCTGCTGTGGCCTCCAGGTATCTGTCAGCGGCTCAGCCTTTGTTCAGCTGCTCTGTTCAAACACCCTGGGGCTATCAGGCTGGGGTGGGGCAGTGGGAGGAAGGGATTTTGAGGGGGGCAAGGCGACGTCAAAGAAGTATCAGAGATTCCACAATTTCACAAAACTTTCGTAAACAGCTTTTTGTTCCAACCCCCCTGCATTGTCTTGGACACCAAATTTGCATAAATCCTGGGAAATTATTACTAAGCCTTAGTCGTGGCCCCAGGTAATTTCCTCCCGGGCCTCCATGGGGTTATGTATAAAGGCCCCCCTGGAGCTGGGCCCCAAAACAACCCAGAGCCTGCAGCCCAGTCCCACCCAGACCCATGGCTGGACCTGCCGACCAGAGCCCCATGAAGCTGGTGGGTGAGTGTCTTGGCCCAGGATGGGACAGCTGTCCGCCCTAGCATGGGAGGGAGGCTGGCATGGCAGAGGGGCTGGGGATCCCCATTCTGGGAATGGGGATTAAAGGCACCGGTGTCCCCGAGAGGGGACAGCATGTCTCCTGAGCCCATTCTGTCCCCAGCCCTGCAGCTGCTGCTATGGCACAGTGCACTCTGGACAGTGCAGGAAGCCGCCCCCCTGTGCCCTGCCAGCTCCCTGCCCCAGAGCTTCCTGCTCAAGTGCTTAGAGCAAGTGAGGAAGGTCCAGGGTGATGGCACGGAGCTGCAGGAGAAGCTGGTGAGTGAGGCTGGCGGGAGGGCTGTGGAGGGAACCGTGGTGGGGAGAGCTAAGGGGGATGGAACTATGGGGCCAACATCCTCTGGAAGGGACGTGGGGTAATATTAGGAAAGATGGAGCTGGGGAAGGCTGGGAAGGGACTTGGGGAGGAAGCGCTTGGTGCGAACAGTGCTAGGGAGGGCTGCCTGGGATGGGAGTGTGGGTAACACAGTCAGGAGAAGGGACCAGGCCCCTATGAGATCACAGGGTGGAGGTACAGGGCAGAGAGGGACCGAATGGCCTGGCAGAACGTGGAGGGAGGGGAAAGACCAGAGAACCCTGGAGGGAGGACCCGGGAAGGAGGAGTGGCGACCCGGCCAGGAGAAGTCTCACTCAGCATCCTTCCATCCCCAGTGTGCCACCTACAAGATGTGCCACCCCAAGGAGATGGTGCTGTTTGGGCACTCTCTGGGCATCCCCCAGGTTTCCCTGAGCAGCTGCCCCAGCCAGGCCCTACAGCTGGTGAGTGTCAGGGGAGGACAAGGCTAATGGCGGGGGCAAGGAAAGGAGGGAATTCCTGGCTCCCCAGGTATCCAGGCTCCAAGCTGGGGGCATGACTGGAGTGTCTCCAGCAGCACCCCCTAACTCTCTGCTCTGTCCCCCAGACAGGCTGCTTGAGGCAGCTCCATAGTGGCCTCTTCCTCTACCAGGGCCTCCTGCAGACCCTGGAAGGGATCTCCCCCGAGTTGGCCCCCACCTTGGACATGCTGCGCCTGGACATCGCTGACTTTGCCACCACCATCTGGCAGCAGGTGAGCCTTGTTGGGCAGGGTCCCCAAGGTCATGTTGGCACTCCCGGCACTGCAGCCGGGCCTGTGTATGGGCCCTGCCCGTGCTGTCAGCCCCCAGCGTTTCCTCATTTGTAATAACGCCCACCCAGCAGGGCCCAGCCACTGATCACAGCTTTCCCCCTACAGATGGAAGAGCTGGGAACGGCCCCTGCCCTGCAGCCTACCCGCGGAGCCACACCAGCCTTGCCCTCTGCCTTCCAGCGCCGGGTGGGAGGCCTCCTGGTGGCCTCCCATCTGCAGAGCTTCCTGGAGCTGGTGCGCCGAGTTCTATGCCGCCTTGCCCAGCCCTGAGCCAAGCCCTTCCCATCACATGTATTATCGCTATTTAATATTTATGCCTATTTAAGCCTCATATTTAAAGACAGGGAAGAGCAGAATGGAGCCCCAGGCCTCTGTGCCCTTCCCTCCATTTCTGAGTTCATTCTCCTGCCTGTAGCAGTGAGAAAAAGCTCCTGTCCTCCCATCCCCTGGACTGGGAGGTGAATAGGTAAATACCAAGTATTTATTACTGTGACTGCTCCCCAGCCCCGGCTCTGCAGTGGGTGCTAGGACAAGCCACAGTGGGCCCTGGTCCCCAGGGTCCCCACCTGGGGCCCTTGAGAATATCAGGTCTCCCACGTGGGAGACGAGAAATCCGTTTAATATTTAAACAGTGTTCCCCAACTGGGTCCTTGCACCCCTCACTCTGGCCTCAACCGACTGCACCGCGTGCCCTGCATCCCCTTGGGCGTGAGGTCCCTGGACAAGCAGAGGCAGCCAGAGCTGGAAAGCATAGCCCTGGGGTCCCACGAATCTGGTGGGGAATCTTGTTTTTATTAAGACTTTTGGGTCATGGTTTGACTTCCCACATGAGAGCTCAGACATCACTGACGTGTGGTGCCCTCGGGACATCTGCCCTGCCCCCACCAGGGTCGGGACTGAGACTCTTTTTCAGGCCGGCAGGTGCCTGGACGTTTGCCTTGCTGGACAGGGACTGGGAATGTGGGAGGGAACAGACAGGAGGAATTGTGGCGGTGTGTGTGTGAAAGGAAGCTTGACCGACTGTCGCCCTCCACCTGTTCACCCCCCACTCACCGGCATCCTCTCCACTGTCACATTGTAACCGAGCTTCAGGATAATAAAGTGTTTGTCTCCAGTCATGTCCTTCCTTCTTCTTGAGTCCAGCTGGG
>JAPYYA010003974.1:0-12273 GCA_028533165.1 Leontopithecus rosalia | reverse complement strand
CACTTTGGGAGACCGAGGCGGGTGGATCACGAGGTCAAGAGATCGAGACCATCCTGGTCAACATGGTGAAACCCCGTCTCTACTAAAAATACAAAAAATTAGCTGGGCATGGTGGCACGTGCCTGTAATCCCAGCTACTCAGGAGGCTGAGGCAGGAGAATTGCCTGAACCCAGGAGGCGGAGGTTGCGGTGAGCCGAGGTCGCGCCATTGCACTCCAGCCTGGGTAACAAGAGCGAAACTCCGTCTCAAAAAAAAAGAAGTATCCAGAGAAGAGCAATATCAAGAAGGAAAAATGTCAGCAAAAGAAAAGGAGAAATTAAAAAGAAAAAGAAGAGTCAATGGTATGCAATGCTACAATGACCAGGGCCAGGACTTGCATTGGGTTTGACAACTAAAAATTCATCTATGACCTTAGTGAGTAGTTTCAGTGTGAATACGAAAGCCATGTTGCAGTAGATTGAGGTGTTAATGAAGGATAAGCATGTGAAGACAAAAGTACAGATTATTTTTTCAAGAAGCCTGGCTATAAAGAGAAGGAGAGAGATTGAGTAGGTTCTAGAATGTCAACAAAATTTAGGGAGTTATTTTCATGTCTCATAATAGGAGAGACTTGATCGTCTTCACATCTCACCTCACCCAAATAAGTAAAGAGAAAGAGAGGACGATAAGAAGAGGGGAAAAAAATTATATGTAACACACTATTGCAATTTCAAGTCTTGCTTTCCCTTGACTGAAATTGTATGTGTTTGTTTTTCTATATTTATAATGTGGCACAGTACCTAGGCCATAGTAGGAATTAAAGTATCTGTTCAAAGAATAAGTGGGAAGTGGGTTGATATGTTTCAATGTTGTCCCTACCCAAATCTCATGTTGAAATATAATCCCCAATATTGGAGGTGGGGCCCGGTGGGAGGTTATTGGCTCATGGGGGCAGATTTCTCATTAATGGCTTACCATTCCATTGGTATTGTCCTTGCGATAGTGAGTTTTCATGAGGTCTGGTCATTTAAAAGTATGTGTGACCTTCCCCCACTCACTTGCTCCTGCTTTTGTCATGTGATGTGCCTGCTCCTCCTTTGCCTTCTGCCATGATTGGAAGCTTCCTGAGGCCCCCCCAGAAGCAGATGCCAACATGCTTCCTCTATAGCCTACATAATCATGAGAGAATTAAACCTCTTTTCTTTATAAATTATCCAGTCTCAGGTATTTCTTTATAGCAATGCAAAAACAACCTAATACAGGAGTGTAACAATAAGAGTAAAGAAAGTAATGGCAGGTAATTTCGTAATGAGAAGGCATAAATTGGGGGAATTGTTTGATGATTTATTTCCTCCATGAAGTACTATGCAAGTCATCTTCTGAGGGGAAAGGTAAAAGGGGGCTTTAACTTGAGAGAAAATAGAGGCAACAACTGACAAAATTTCTCTCCAAGTCAATAACTAATGTGCAGGGGAAAATAAAGGAGCTGAGAGGATGGAAAGCTATGGTCAGAGTGGCATGTTAAATACAACAGAGGGAGCAGCAATAATGATGACAGATAACAGGACACAGCCCTGGATATAAGTGGATAAAGCATAAAAGAAATAAAGATTATTAGATATGAGTGGGTTAAGGAGCTGTGAAGCCAGGCTGACAAGTGGCTTATCCACATGGACTTCGAGGTCACCCAGGATGATGACAGGACACAGATGATGGTGAGCGAGTGCCAAGATTTTCAGTGATAGATGGTAGATAATAATGCTAAAGGAAGTGGGTGGTAGATAACATGACAAAGTAGACTCCCAAGTGTGAGTGGTCTGCAAAAATAACATTTTATTTTGAAAAAGTCAGAAACAATGGTTTGGATGTGGCAGTAGGGAGCTGTGATAATGCAAACCCATCATTTTCTACCTGTGCTATGAGGGGCAAGGAGATGAACAACTTCCGATCTACATTACTTGAAAGGGACTCATCATATTTGGGATAAACCCAAGCTACAAACAAGGAACCACAAATCCTTCATGTAAGATCATTCAATGGACACATGAATCTTCTAAAATGGCCATTTTCTTAGGCTGTTGTGTTATTAATGAGAATTAGCAAGCTGCACTCACTACTCTATGGTAGACATTCTCCTGCACACACTGTACATTTATAATCTCTTTGAAAGAAAACCAACCAGTCATTCCAGGTACAAACTCTAAAACATAATTAAATAGGTCATAATATTCCTAAAATTTAGAGGCTATTCATTAAAACAGAATGAAATAAACTTTGTTGGCAAACTATAGAATTCTCTCTCATTCCCATTCACTGCTAGGGATTTGGCAGTAACCTTAAGACTTTCCTGTTACTCCTTCTATCTGTCCCTCAAATCCTTCTCTCATATGGCTCTGATAGAGACTATATATATATATATATATATATATATATATATACATGAAAAGCTAAACAACTTGGGATCAAAAAATAGAAGACATAAATTCTGAGATGATTAGAATATGCCTTAAAATGCTATTTTGCAATAAGGGTGTATAAAGAATAATACCCCATAAAAACACTCCCTGCTATTACACAATAAGGTAAAAGTATTTTTGTGATCTCTAGAACATTATTCCTTTGAGATGAGATTTTAACATCCTATTGCCCTTGCTAATGATTCATGGAACTTCATGATAACAATATTGCTTTGGTTATCATGGATTGGCTGTTTTTTTTTTTCTTTTATGAGCTACCCTGAGACCTTTAGAAGATCATTACAGCTCGGAGAAGAAGGGTTGCCTGACTTACTCTTGGCAGTTCGAGGCAAGAATCTTTGAGCAATCAGCATCCAAGCTAAGACCTGAAGCAAGAGAGGCATGGACATTCAGGGGATTGGGGACAGCAAAAAGTTTAATAGATCTAGATCTTAGAGTACATGGTAGGGAATGGAAAAAGTGATGGGAGACTTAAGTAGTGGTTTTGTACACCATGTTAATGACTGTGGTTTATACTTCCCTTGGAGGAATGAAATAGGGATCCACAGGAGTTTCTGCTGATTTCCACTTCTTCCAGACTACTCAATGGGTGATGTTGACTGCAGAGCCCAGAGAGAGAGGGTATAACTATAGCTCTACCTCCATAGCATTTGCATCCACATGCACACATACACTTAGTCCACTCATGTCCCCAAACTGCAAGACTCAAGTCTTTTATTATTATCAAAATGGCAAATAAAGGGCTGGGTCTGCCCTTAGCTTGTTGGCTTAATCATATCATCAGTAGGAAAGGTCTATAGGGAAATCAGCGCCCAAGTTCTGTATATTCTTTTCTAGATAGACTACAGGTAGATGACAAAAACTGAGGAGCTACGGAGTTGAGGAACTGGAAAAGGAAAAGTGTAATGTTATAAATGTAATCTGAGCATTAAGAAAAAAAAACTAATGATGCTACTCTACAGAGATAATAGGATTTCCTACCTAATGTTAAATTAGGTCACTGCCACTGACAAATTTAAGATTGAAAGCTTAACATGCTTATTTCGTTAGCAGGCTTGTATAAGGCCAAGTGCTATTTGCTTTACATTGATTCTATTCGGATCCTTCTGGGAAGCTTAAAGTAGCCATGAGACATGGGTAAGGTCATCATGAAAATGGTAAGAAGCCATTTTAGATTCTTCCTGCCAACCTTCCTTCTTGAGTCAGGTACTTTCATTTCAATTGCTATGAGATCACATAATGGAAAGATGTAATCCCAGAGGGTGACACAGTGCAATACTATGCTTAACAGGCAAATCCAAGGCATACCCAATCCCAAGTTGATCACTAGTGCAAGTCATAAAATACTTAAGTAACTTTTACGAGACTTTCTCATAAACACCAGAACAACACGGATTTTCTTAACAAAGTATCATAGTGCTTTGAGACCTAGGATGCTTCTAAAACATTGTTATTGCTGCCAGATTTCCTTTCTCAGAGAATTAGAAGAGAAACAAAGGTTTATTGAGTACCAGATATCTGTAAGTTGTTCAGGTGGGTGCTTTATGGAATTTGTTCATAAAATATATACATCAGGCATTAGTATTGTCTTCATTTTATTGATGAGAAAACTGAAGCTCAGAGAGGTTGAGTACATCTGATGAAGATTCTACAAAGTAATGTCTGTCTAATCAGTACTGAAACCCAAGTCACTGGTTTTCTAAAACACATGTTCTTTTCACTGCCTCACATTTCTATTTCAGTAACCAGATATACATATTTTTCTGACCTAGAAAGAAAGACTGGATTCATTATCCATAGGCTTCTGAGTTCACAAATCACTATAAGCAGTTGACTACCTGAAAGACTATTTAGTCATCGGCTTTAAACAAAGTTTTAACTTCCCTCCAAGTTGAAAGTATATTAGGTTGATGGTTCCCAAATGATAAGGTTTTAATTCTGTGATAAAAAGAGGGAAAAAATCACAATGTACCCAATTTTGAAAGTAAAACTTAAATTACAAATATAAACAACTTTACATTATGACCTTTGTCCCCATCTCATGAGTATGTATGTGTGTTCTTTATCTTTCCTTTTTTCTTTCCATTTTTGACATTAAAAAATATGTATTTATTTTTTAGAAATAGGGTCTCTCTGTTGCCCAGGCTGGAGTGCACTGGCATGATCACAACTCATTACAATTTTGAATTCCTAGGCCAAGAGATCCTCCTGCCTCAGCCTCCCAAGTAGCTGGGACTACAGGCACATTCCATTACACCTGGTTAATTTATTTTACTATAATTTTTAGAACCAGGCTCTTGCTATGTTGCTTAGGCTGGTGTCAAAGTACTGTTTTCAAACTCATGGCCTCAAGTAATTCTTCTGTCTCAGCCTATCTAATAGCTGGGAATACAGGCAAGAGCCACTGCCCTCGGCAACTTTTTCGTTTTTAATAAAATAACATGGCTAGGAGAAGATAGTTTGCTTTTTAGTGCTTACCTAATAAAAGTAAAAAGAAGGGAAAACAAAAGTTAAAAATCAAACAATATCAAAATGTTTAAAAGATTTTTTTTATTGTATTTGGGCTCTGGGGTACATGTGCATATCCTGCATCCTGCAGGATTGTTGCTTAGATACATACATGCTATGGTGGTTTGCTGTCTCCATCCGCCCCCCTTGCCCCCGGGTCGCCTACATCAGGCATTTCTCCTAGTGTTATCCCTACCCATCCTCCCCCACGCCCTCTCTCCCTTCCCCCTCCCCTCCAGTCCCCCACCTAGCCCTGTGAGTGTTGTTCCCTTCCGTCTGCCCAAGTGTTCTCATTGTTCATCACCTGCCTATGATTGAAAACATGCTGTCTTTGGTTTTCCATTCTTGTGTCAGTTAGCTGAGAATGATGGTTTCTAGATTCATCCAAGTCTCTACAAAGGAAAAGAACTCTTCGTTTTTTTGTGGCTGCATAGTATTCCATGATATATATGTGCCATATTTTTTGTCCGGTCTATCATCGATAGGCATTTGGGTTGGTTCCAAGTCTTTGCTATCATAAACAGAGCCGCAATGAACATACATGTGCATGTGTCTTTATAAAAGAATGATTCATAATCCTTTGGGTATAGACCTACTAATGGGATTGCTGGGTCAAATTAAAAATCAAAATTTAAAATAATATCAAAATTAAAAAACCAGGTTTTTATTTCCCAATGTTCTATTCAAATCTATTAGATATATCTTCCCCTGATCCTAAGTAATATCTTGGGCAAGCCCTAGAGCTTCCTTCCTGACCCTTAGTTAATACGATGTTATTTGGTCACATTTGGTCACAATAATAGACTTATTTTAGTAATAAACATTGTAAGACGACTCTGGAAAACAAAGATGGCACAGTAGAAGCAACTCAGGATTGCAGCTCTCAGTGAAGGTGCAGAGGGTGAGTCCAAGCCGCATTCCCAGAGGGATCTTTGTTGCCCACAGAACGAGGAAATTCCCAGATGTAGGAGAGACACGGGATGCCAGTGCAGCTGTTTCAGCTGGAATGGCCATTTCGGCCAGCGCCACAGCGCAGCAGCACTCCGCACAAAACGCACTGGTCTGGGTGCCCTGTTAAACCAGCAATCTGAGATTTGGGAGGGCAGATTAGCATATCCATCTAATTAAACAGGACTTGGACAGTGAGCCAGACCAAATGATTCCTGGGAAGTGATATTTGAGCTGGCGCAGTGGGTTGCTGCATGGGAAATCACACAGATCCCAGTGCCCTATCAGCAGGCAACTGAAACACCTGGGAGAGAGTCAACCGTTCAACTTAAAAAAAAAGGGGGGGGCTCTGAGGCAGGGAGCCAGGTGATAAGGCTTGGCAGGTCCCACCCCCACAGGGACAAACAAAACGGCGATATGATAAGCTCGGATTGAGAGTTTCCCTGGGGGAACAGCTGAACCCAGGATGGTGCAGCTCAGTGGGGGAGGGGCGTCTGCCATTACCAAGGCATTCTGCCCCTACTGAGGTACACTCCCATTGCTGATGCAGCCTGCCGCTGCTGAGGCAACCCACCATAACAGAGAGACTCAGCCAATACAGAGGCGGGATACCATCACAACAGCAGTTTAACCACACCATATAAACAGGAATACAGAGAATTACACTCGGCAGCAGGGCAGAGCCCACAGCAGCAGGGCAGAGCCCACGGCAGCAGGGCGGACCCCATGGCAGCAGGGTGGAGCCTCGGCACGCAAATAGTGAATAGACTGCCTCCTAGCTGGGCAGGACAGTGCAACAAATACTCATAAAGAAAGCCCTAACTCCCCGGGACAGAGCATCTGAGGAAAAAAAGGGGTTTTATGAGTTCCGCTGCAGCAGACTTAAATGTACATGCCTAATAGCCCTGAATAAACAATGGAGCTCACAACTCATCACTTGAGCTCCTATAAGTACAGACTGTCTCCTCAAGCAGCTCCCTGAGCCCTGTATATCCAAAGAGTCATCTCAAAAAGGACTGATCAGACTCACATTTGGCGGGCATCATTCTGGAACAAAGATAGCAGAAGAAGAATCTGGTCGCATCCCTCACTGTTCTGCAGCTGCTGCAGGTGTACCCCAGGCGAGCAGGGCCTGGAGTGGACCTCAGCAGTCATACAGCAGTGGGGCTAGACTGTTAGAAGGAAAACTAAGTAACAGAAATAACTTCATCATCAACAATCTGGGTGTCCACTCAGAGACTCAATCGAAAAGTCAGCAACTACTCAGATGACAGGTGGATAAACCCACAAAGATGGGAAGAAACCAGCACAAAAAGGAGGAAAACACCCGAAACTGGAACACCTCACCTCCTACAAACGACCAAAACTCCTCACCAGCAAGGGAAGAAAGCTGGACGGAGAATGAGTGTGATGAAATGATGGAATCAGACATCAGAAGGTGGGTGATGAGAAAATTCCATGAGCTAAAAGAACATGTTCTAAATAAATGCAAAGAAACTAAAAACCCTGAAAAAAGATTCGAGGAAATGATAACAAGAATGGACAACTTAGAGAGGAATATGAATGAATTGAAGGAGCTGAAATACACAACACGAGAACTTCACGAAACATGCACAAGTTTCAGCAGCCGAATTGACCAAGCAGAAGAAAGGATATCAGAAGTCGAAGATCAACTCAATGAAATAAAACGAGAAGCCAAGGTTAGAGAAAAAAGTGCAAAAAGGAATGAACAAAGTCTCCAAGAAATGTGGAACTATGTGAAGAGACCTAATCTACGTTTGATAGGTGTACCAGAATGTGACAAAGAGAATGAATCCAAGCTGGAAAATACTCTTCAGGATATTATCCAGGAACACGTTCCCAACCTAGCAAGGCAGGCCAATATTCAAGTCCAGGAAATACAGAGAACACCACAAAGACATTCCACAAGAAGAGCAATCCCAAGGCGCATAATCGTCAGATTTGTCATTTTCTCCTTGAAATGAAGGAGAAAATACTAAAGCAGCCAAAGAGAAAGGTTGGGTCACCCACAAAGGGAAGCCCATCAGACTCAAGGCAGATCTCTCAGCAGAAATTCTACAAGCCAGAAGAGAGTGGGGGCCAATATTCAACATCGTTAAAGAAAAGAACTTTCAACCCAGAATTTCATATCCAGCCAAACTGAGCTTCATAAGTGAAGGAAAAATAAAATCCTTTGCAAACAAGCAAGTACTCAGAGATTTTGTCACCACCAGGCCTGCTTTATAAGAGCTCCTGAAAGAGGCACTATACATAGAAAGGAACAACCAGTACTAGCCATTCCAAAATCATACCAAATGTTAAGAGCATCAACAAAATGAAGAATCTGCATCAACTAACGGGCAAAACAGCCAGCTAGCATCAAAATGGCAGGATCAAATTCACACATAACAATACTAACCCTAAATGTAAATGGGCTAAATGCACCAATCAAAAGACACAGACTGGCAAATGGGATAAAAAACCAAAACCCATCAGTGTGCTGTATCCAGGAAACCCATCTCACATGCAAGGATACACAAAGGCTCAAAATAAAGGGATGGAGGAAGATTTACCAAGCAAATGGAGAGCGAAAAACAGCAGGAGTTGCAATTGTCATCTCTGATAAAATAGACTTTAAAGCAACAAAATCAGAAGAGACAAAGAAGGTCATTACATAATGGTAAAAGGATTGATACAATGAGAAGAGCTAATGATCCTAAATATATATGGCCCCAATACAGGAGCACCCAGATACATAAGGCAAGTTCTTAACAACTTACAAAGAGACTTAGACTCCCACACAATAATAGTGTGAGATTTTAACACTCCACTGTCAATATTAGAAAGATCAACCAGACAGAAAATTAACAAGAATATCCAGGGCTTGAACTCTCCACCCCAAATCCACAGAATATACATTCTTCTCAGCACCACATCACACCTACTCTAAAATTGACCACATAATTGGAAGTAAAGTACTCCTCAGCAAATGCAAAACAACTGACATAATGACAAACAGTCTCTCAGACAATAGTGCAATCAAGTTAGAACTCAGAATCCAGAAACTAACTCAGAACCACACAGCTTCATGGAAACTGAACAACTGGCTCTTGAATGTTGACTGGATAAAGAATGAAATGAAGGCAGAAATAAAGAAGTTCTTCGAAACCAACGAGAATGAAGACACCACATACCAGAATCCCTGGGACACATTTAAAGCAGTCTCCAGAGGAAAATATATAGCACTAAGTGCCCACATGAGAAGAGTGGAGAGATCCAAAATTGACACCCTATCGACAAAATTGAAAGAGCTAGAGGAGCAAGATCAAAAAAACTCAAAACCTAGCAGAAGTCAAGAAATAACTAAGATCAGAGCAGAACTGAAGGAGATAGAGACAGGAAAAACCCTTCAAAAATCAACAAATCCAAGAGCTGGTTTTTTGAAAAGATCAACAAAATAGACAGACCACCAGCCAGACTGATAAAAAAGAAAAAAGAGAACAATCAAATCGATGCAATAAAAATGATAAAGGGGGAATCACCACAGATTCCAAAGAAATTCAAACCATCATCAGAGAATATTAAAAACAACTCTATGCACATAAACTAGGAAAACTGGAAGAAATGGATAAATTCCTGGACATCTTTGTCTTCCCAAGCCTAAACCAGGAGGAAACTGAAACTATGAATAAACCAATAACAAGGTCTGAAGTCGAGGCAGCAATTAAGAGCCTACCACCCAAAAAAACCCCAGATCCAGATGGGTTCACAGCTGAATTCTACCAGATACACAAAGAGGAGCTGGTACCATTCCTTCTGAAATGATTCCAAATAACCCAAAAAGAGGGAATCCATCCCAAATCATTTTATGAGACCAACATTATCCTGATACCAAAACCCAGCAGAGACTCAACAAAAAAAGAAAACTTCAGGCCAATATCCATGATGAACTGCAGTGTTCGCACCAAGGGCTTGAGACAGTTAGCGTGACTCACCCCATCTTGGCTGCTGGACCTATCTGCTCTCCCCCCACTCTCGAGGGCTGTTGAATCAAGGTAAAAATTGCAGGGTAAGCCACTGAAGCAAAAACAGAATGCAGAGCAAGGGCCTGCAGTTTATGAGGACATTGTGCTGACTGCTTTCATATCCCCTTTAGTCTCTGTGTCAGCAATAGACTTGCTGCAATTGAGAGGCCTGAGAGGGGCAGAGACCCCTGCCCATGTTTTCCCAGGAGCTGAGCCTTTGTTCTACCTCCTGATGGAAAACATGATTAACAAGCCATCTTAAGGGCACCATTGTTTGCTTGCACTGTGTATCTTTGAAAAACATATATTAACTTTTAAACTGCTTTGTAAGCTATTATCACAAGCCCCCTTAAACTGCTTTGTGAGCTGTTATCACAAGCCCCTGATAACTATTTTTACGTGGTTTCTGTTCCCTTTTCTGTTTACCCCTTTTCTGCTGAGATAAAGTAAATATAACAAGAAAAAAGGTATAAAAACTGTAACCCACAAAAATAAAGCTGCTGTGTTGGCCATAGGTCATGCAGACCTCCAGACCTCGCTGTACTTTCTTCTTTTACTTCCGCGCACTCTCTCCCTCAGGTTGAATGACACATCTACACTGGTGGTCTCCGGGACTCCCGCAGGTCGGCAGCCCCCCGGCAGATGTGCCGGACCCCAACAGCGAACATAGATGCAAAAATCTTCAATAAAATACTGGCAAGCCGATTGCAACAGCACATCAAAAAGCTTATCCATCATGATCAAGTAGGATTCATCCCAGGGATGCAAGGCTGGTTCAACATACGCAAGTCTGTAAACATAATTCACCACATAAACAGAACGAAAAGCAAAAACCACATGATTATCTCAACTGACACAGAGAAGGCCTTTAACAAAATTCAACAGCGCTTTATGCTAAAAACCCTCAATAAACTCGGTATTGATGGAATGTATGTCAAAGTAATAAAAGCTATTTATAACAAACCAACAGCCAACATCATAGTGAATGGGCAAAAACTGGAAGCATTCCCTTTGAAATCTGGCACTGGACAAGGATGCCTTCTTTCACCACTCCTATTCATATAGTACTGGAAGTTCTAGCCAGAGCAATCAGGCAAGAAAAAGAAATAAAGGGTATTCAAATAGGAAAGGTGGGAGCCAAATTGTCTCTATTTGCAGACAACATGATAGTATACCTAGAAGACCCCATCGCCTCAGCCCAAAAACTCCTGAAACTGATAAGCAACTTCAGCAAAGTCTCAGGATATAAAATCAATGTGCAAAAATCACAAGCATTCCTATATACCGATAACAGACTTACAGAGAGCCAAATCAAGAACAAACTGCCATTCACAATTGCCACAAAAAGAATAAAACACCTAGGAATACAACTTACAAGGAACGTAAGGAACCTCTTTAAGGAAAACTACAAACCACTGCTCAATGAAATAAGGTAGGACACAAACAGATGGAGAAACATACCATGTTCATGGATAGGAAGAATCAATATCATGAAAATGGCTATACTGCCCAAAATAATTTACAGAATCAATGCTATCCCCATCAAGCTACCATTGACTTTCTTCACAGAACTGGAAAAAAAAAAACACCATGAACTTCATATGGAACCAAAAGAGAGCCCGCATAGCCAAGTCAATTCTAAGCAAAAAGAACACAGTGGGAGGCATCACACTACCGGACTTCAAAATATACTACAAGGCTACAGTAATCAAAACAGCATGGTACTGGTACCAAAACAGAGATGCAGACCAATGTAACAGAACAGAGGCATCGGAGGCAACACAACATCTCTACAACCATACAATCTTTGATAAACCTGACAAAAACAAGCAACGGTGAAAGGATTCCCTGTTTAATAAATGGTGTTGGGAAAACTGGCTAGCCATGTGCAGAAAGCAGAAACTGGACCCCTTCCTGATGCCTTACACTAAAATTAACTCCAGATGGATTAAAGACTTACTTACATATAAGACCTGGCACCATAAAAACCCTAGAAGAAAATCTAGGCAGAACCACTCAGGACATAGGAGTAGGCAAGGACTTCATGACCAAAACACCAAAAGCATTCGCAACTAAAGCCAAAATAGACAAATGGGACCCAATCAAACTCCACAGCTTCTGCACGGCAAAAGAAACAGTCACTAGAGTGAATCGGCAACCAACAGAATGGGAAAAAAATTTTGCAGTTTACCCATCTGACAAAGGGCTGATATCCAGAATTTAAATAACTCAAACAGATTTACAGGAAAAAAAACAAACAAGCCCATTCAAAAATGGGCAAAGGATATGAACAGACACTTTACAAAAGAAGACATACATGAGGTCAACAAACATG
>JAPYYA010003973.1:0-12273 GCA_028533165.1 Leontopithecus rosalia | reverse complement strand
AGACTGGACTGGGAAAATGTGGCACATATACACCTTGGAATATTATGCAGCAATTAAAAACGATGAGTTCGTGTCCTTTGTAGGGACATGGATGAATCTGGAGAACATCATTCTCAGCAAACTGACACAAGAACAGGAAATGAAATATCACATGTTCTCACTCATAGGTGGGTGATGAAAAATGAGAACACATGGACACAGGGAAGGGATTACTACACACTGGGGTCTACTGGGGGGAATAGGGGAGGGACAGCGGTGGGGGGAGCAGGGGAGGGATAGCCTGGGGAGAAACGCCAAATGTGAGAGAAGGGGAAGAAGGCAGCAAAACACACTGCCACGTGTGTACCTATACGACTATCTTGCATGTTCTGCACATGTACCCCAAAACCTAAAATGCAATAAAAAAAGTAGATGCTATCTCATAAGGTTGCTATTAGGATTAAATGAGCTAATATTTGGCAGCTGGAACTTAATAGGTGTTTATGTAAGGGCCTGTTAAATAAATAATATAGTCACTCGGAGTTAAAGATAAATGAGGTGGGTGGATGACCTGAGGTCAGGAGTTTAAGACCAGCCTGAATAACATGGAGAAACCCCATCTCTACTAAAAATACAAAATGAGCTAGTCATGGTGGTACATGCCTGTAATCCCAGCTACTCAGGAGGCTGAGGCAAGAGAATCACTTGAACCCAGGAGGCGGAGGTTATAGTGAGCCAAGAATACACCATTGCACTCCAGCCTGGGCAATGAGAGTGAAACTTCATCTCAAAAAAAAAAAAAGATGAATGGTGAGTTTCAAATGCATATGCTTTGGACACTTATTTAAAACTGCTACTTAGTAATTTAAAGGCTATCTTCATCATAGGTGGGTGCGTCTTTAGTGAGATATTTTTGTTAAGTTTTTATTTTGTTGCTTCTTTTTGTGAGGCCCAGAGAATGTGAAGGGGCTGGAATTGTAATTATAGGAATTTAAAAGGTGGTTTCTTGTCTGGATGAATGAGGCTGAGCACCTCATGGCCTGAGGTCAGTGGCTTTGGATCACTATGACAGGAGTGGCCTCCTGGGAAGGGACAGGGTGGATGTGTCCTAGAAGCAATGATCTGTGACCATCCAGTCACAGCCTAGTGTCCTCATTTTATTTTTGCAGTTTGGCAAAATACATCCAACCTGAAGACCTTGTGTTTGCTGTGTGTTGGGACGTCAAGAAGAACGTTGCTTCTCTACCATGGTAGAGAAATAGGTATAGCAATGTGCAAAGTGGCCCTGAGAGGCTGGTGACAATGTAGAGACATGATTTTAAAGCAACCATGGTGAATGGACTTAAGCTCAGAGAAGCTACCCAACAGAAGAGATGACAAGCAGCAAAGAGATTTTTGAAACATAAAGTAGTCTTTGGAAATTCTCAGAATGCTAGTGTGGCAATTCCTCAAAGAACTAAAAAAAGAACTACCATTCAACCCAGCAATCTCATCACTGGGTATATACCCAAAGGAATGTAAATAGTTCTACTATAAAGACTCATGCACACAAATGTTTATTGCAGCACAGGTGGCCATCAATGGTAGACTGGATAAAGAAAATGTGGTATAAATACACCATGGAATACTATGCAGCCATAAAAAAGAATAAGATCATGTCCTTTTCAGGAACACAGATGAAGCCAGAGGCCATTATCCTAAGCAAACTAATGCAGGAACAAAAAACAAAATACCACATGTTATCACTTGTAAGTGAGAGCTAAATAATGGGAACACATAGAAACATAGAGGGGAACAAGAAACACTGGGGCATAGTTGAGGGTGGAGGGTAAAGGTCAGAAAAAATAACTCTTGGGTGCTATGCTTAGTACCTGGGTGATAAAATAATCTGTACACCAAACCCCCATGACACAAGTTTACCTACATAACAAACCTTCACATGTACCCCTGAACCTAAAAGTAAATAAAAGAAAAATGCAGAAAATAATAAGAAAAGAGAAATACCTAGAATATGCCTTAGCCTTCCAGCAAGCTGTAAGATGAGTGCTTATATTCGTATATTATTTGATTATTTAAAAATACTTAACTGTGAAAATCTGTAGAAGATGGGCATCCAATGTTTATTCTTAAAGCAGCTAGCACAGTGCCCAGCACATTGCAGATGCTCAATCATTGAGCCCCTTATTTCTTTTATCCTTTGTGAACTAAGGTCCCTCCAAGGCACCCAGAACTTGTGGTGGTTTCCTTGCGTCCTGTGCCCAGGTCCGGAACAGCCTCAACCACTTTGCCAAGCAGACTATCCTACCCTGCCTCTCCTGGTTGGTCTCTCTCTATCATGCCCGAGGCTGCACCATCCAGGGACACCTCTTCCCTGACATCGGAGTAGACGTGGAAAAGCAGTGTCTTCTGTTGGCATGCTGAGCAGAGGCTTTCTCAATGAGCCATTTGATAGCCCTGACAGCCTATGCCAGAGGGACCTTCATCCAGAAAATGTGGAGTACAGAATGACCTGGGTTTCCGGCCAGTGACTTGGCAGGTGCTTGCCTACCCAGCAGGGTCTGTGCTCACATAAGCATTTCCTGCAAAAGAAGCAAAATAAATCTCTTCTCCCTTGCCCTCCAAACAAATGACTGAAAAATTGTTCTGATTCACTTCCTCTGGCTGACAGGCCTGGCTCTGTCTTCTTCTGACAGGGGCTGACAGCCTGTGAGCCTGTGGCCTACCTCTCCTTGTTCTTCCAGACACCAGCTCTTTTTGTCCCGTTGCTAACAAGTGCGACACTCTGTGCTGCCTTTGACAAGGCCTGCGGGTTGGGATCAGATGCACTATTCAGCTGGCTCCAGGGAGCTTGCTGGATCTTGGTTCAGGTCACGGTGGACCCAAGTCCTAGGCCCACACTTCTCAAAGTGTGATATGTGCGCAACAGGTAATACATGATATGGTTTGCTGTGGTATGCGGACTGAAGGCTTTACTGTAGTAGAGAGACACCAGTTTTCATTGAGAATATAGAGCTTCCCCTTAGGTTTTTAACTCAAATCATTTAAGGAAACAAGTGAGTCAATTTAAAGGAGATAATAGTGCTGGCAGAATATGGGTATGGAAAAAGTCACAAAGGCAATCTATGATGAATACCATGTAGGCAAATGCGACTCAGGGAGGAAGCTATGCTGTTTACACATACAGAACACTTACTCATCTATCTGTTCACTCAGCACTTTTTGAGCACTTTCTATGTGCCCCTTACTATCCTAGGCTGTTGCAGAGCTGGGAGAGTAGAGGTGGCTGTGAGCATACACAGATGCCGACCAATGGCAGGGCTGGGTGAGCATCTGTGAATTGTTTTGGGATTGACTGACTGGTGTACAGCAAAAATGAGCTGCAGGGCCAGGGGCTTTGTAGCTCTGAGAGGAAGGGTCTGGTAGCAGACCTAAAGTAAGATAATGTCAAAGGCCAGTCCATGCAGAACGTGACATTTTTAGGTGAGTATATAACAAATATGTTTCCTGGAGTCCAAACCGAGTCACAGATATGCAAGTCTAATCCAGCAGATGACCTTTGAGGGGCTGAATTGCATGAGGGATGCTTCTATTGAATGAGGGAGGGAGAAATGTGGCATATGGGTATCATCCTTTTCCTTAACATGGTATAAGAACCATTACTTACTGACCACAGGACAGACTGGGCACCACACAACCCTGGACGGCGTCTTTCTCATCTTAGGCATTGTCTGCACCTGAATTGTGGCAATTCCAGGCAGATGACAGTAAATACTCTGGTTCTATCCCAAGCAGCCTACTATAACCATTTTGTAATAGATGAAAGTAAAGTATCTTGAAGAAGAGGTGCCGTTAGCAAATGCACAGGCCAATTCCTGAAATGCCCAAGTGGCACCACATAAGGCATCATTTTTTTTTAATCTGGATGTTGCCTACCACCAAATTCTTGGCTCATTTTCTGCTCGAGCCTCTGCCTTGCCCCTTTGATTTATTTCAAGGCTTTAGGAAGTGAACAAATCGCAGTCTACTTTCTCCACCTAAGAGATAGGCCAAAGAATCAAGCAGATAGAGATGAAAATATCACCGTACTGCAGCCTGGGCAACAAGAGTGAAACACTGTCTCAAAAAAATAAAATATCATAAGTGAAAAATGCATTGAACATACCTACCAAACATTACAGCTTAGCCTAGCCCACCGCAAACATGCTCAGAACACTTACATTAGCCTATAGTTAGGCAAAACCATCTAATACAAAGTTTATAAAAAAAAAAGAAAAAGAAAATATCACCGTTATTACAAATGAAACTAGAGTAAAGTGGGTCAGCCTGTTGGAAAGCAATCTTGCAAACTAACCCTGAATAAAGCATATTTATCCAGACACTGTCACAACTTCTTCACATTCACGCCCCTCCCTAATAGGGGCAGGCCCTTTGCAACATGTAAGTGAGCAGGTGAGAAGAGGTGTGGGGTAGGCAGACCCCAATTAGGAGAGACTTGGGGGGTGGGTGGGTTGAAACTCTGTAGTTTAAGTCATGTTGCCTCCTCTGGGTAAAAAGTCCAGAAACATTACTCAAATGGAGGCCTCTCTAGTTGTGAATGAGGTACCTAGGGCTGCAGTAACAAACAGCCAAAAATCAGGTGGCAAAACCAACAGGTATTTACTCTATAGCAGTCTGGAGGCCAAAATTCCCAAATCAAAGTGTGGGCAACAGCACACTCCCCTTGAAGGTGCTACTCCTTGCCTCTTCCAGTTTCTGGTGATTCTAGGGTTCCCTGGCTTGTGGCTGTGTCATTCCAGTTTCTGCCTCTGTCTTCACACGGTCTTCTCCTGCTTGTGCGTCTCCACTTCTGACTCAAAATGTCACTTGCTATTGGATTGAGAGCTTACCTAAATAATCTAGGATAATGGCATCTGGAGGTCCTTAATTACATTGCAAAGACCTTTTCTCCAAAGGTCACATTTACACATTTTGGGAGTTAAGATGTTGATATTTTTTGTGTGGGGGCGGGGGCGCCATTCCTTCCACCAAATAAATACCAATTTCACATGAATTGTAGACCTCAATTTTAGAAACAGATAAAGGTTTTTTGTTTTTTGTTTTTTGTTTTTGAGACAGTTTTGCTCTTTTGCCCAGGATGGAGTGAAGTGGCATAATCTTGACTCACTGCAACCCCCACCTTCCAAATTCAAGTGATTCTCCTCCTTCAGCCTCTGAAGTGCTGGGATTACAGGCATGTGCCACCATGCCTGACTAATTTTTGTATTTTTAGTTAAGACAGGTTTTCGTCATGTTGGCCAGGCTGGTCTGGAACTCCTGACCTCAGATGATCTGCCTGCCTTGGCCTCCCAAACTGCTAGGATTACAGGAGTGAGCCAGCCAGTGCACCCAGCCTTAAACCGATGAAGAATATTTCTATGACTTTGACAAGGATGTCTTAAGGAAAAACAGAAGCACACAGATCATAAAGGAGATTGTTGATAGTTTCTCCTACACTGCATTTGAAATTTCTACGCATCAAGGACACCATTGAAAAGTGGAAAGATAATTACAAATGGATAAAATATTCTCTCTATATAAATAATAAAGGTCAATATTCAGTATATACAATAACTTACAAATTAAAAAGCGAAAGACAAGCATGCCAACAGGAAAATGGGCAAAAATAGAAACAACCTGTTATTCAAACAAATAAATAAATAAACGTCCTATAACATAAATGATGCTCTTAGTTTGGGTTCCCCCTAAAAGTACACCATGAAACAAGACTTTTGTGCAAGTAGTTTACTTGAAAGGTGACTCCAAGGATCACAAGAAAGTAGGAAGAGTAAGACAAGGATTGTAAAAAAGTGAAACAAAACCAAGAATCAATGATCATTTCACCACAGAGGGTAACAGGGTAAAGCCCCAGTGATACTCTCTGAGATACCATGTGGCACATGACCCCACACTGTCACAAGAGAGGAGTCATCCCATCTCCTGGGTAAAGCCCTCAGGCAGAAAAGAAGACAGACAGATGCAGGAGACTGCAGTGGGAAGCCAGCAGAGTGCTTGGAGACATATGAAAGCTAGAGGGAAACTCAGGTAAGGCAAGGAAAAATGGAGCGCTTGCTGCAGGTGCTCAATCTCATTAACAGGAAAACGTAGATGAGAATGACAATAAGCATTTCACCCTCTAAGATTGGCAAAAGTTAAAACTTCTGACACTACTTAGGGCAGACAGGAATGTGGAACAATGAGGACTCTTGAACAAAGGCTGGTGTGCAAATAAGCTAATCAACAAGGATGGATAGAGTTGGACAGCCTTTTGTATGCAAGTGAAACTGTCCCACATGTACATAATATCCATAGCATCATACAAAACAATCTGGAAGCAACCTAAATATCTATCAATGGTAGAATGAATACATAAATTGGGATAGTTAATATCTAACAGCAAAATAAGCAGTAGTTCTCCAGGACTGATAGCATTGGCATCATATGGAAACTTATGAGAAATGTTAATTTTCAGGTTCTCGCTTAGCCCAACTGCAGAAACTCTGGAGGTTGAGCTCAGCAATGTGTATTACTAAGCCCTCCAGGCAATTTTAGTGCACACTGAAGTCTGAGAACCACTGAAGTAGATATGTTAGCACAGATTAGTCTCCCCAACACAATGTGGGGCAAAAAGTTTGGGGCATGACAATACATTCATATGACACCATTATACAAAATGACTGAATATCCATATAGTGTTATATTGCCCATGAATGCATACATATGAAGTAGTAAAATGAAACCAAATGCATAGGAATGATAAATACCAGGTTCAGGCTGGTGGTTGACTGTGGGAGGGAAATGAATAGGATATATTTTGCAGGGTTATATAGGGGACTTCGACTATGCTGATAATATGGTATTCTTTAAATAATGTATTGTATTATTCCTTATAATAGGAATAACGATTGAAGGAAAACCATATAACATGAAATTTACCATCTTAACCAGGATCTCACAGTGTTGCCCAGGCTGGTCTTGAACTTCTGGCCTCAAGTGATCCTTCCCTACTTAGCCTCTCAAAGTGCTGGTATTACAGCTGTTAGACATTGCAACTGGCCTTATCATAACTTTTTTTTTTGGTGGGGGGGGTTTCCAGCAAAAACCGGAAAGCCTGCTAGACAAATTCTAAGAGAGCTGTAACACTAAATACTTTTCTTTTTTTTTTTTGAGATGGAGTCTCACTCTGTCACCCAGGCTGGAGTGGAGTGGTACACTCTTAGCTCACTGCAGCCTCTGCCTCCCGGGTTCAAGCAATTCTCCTTCTTCTGCCTCCCAAGCAGCTGGAATTACAGGCACCCACCACCACGTCCAGCTAATTTTTCTGTATTTAGTAGAGATGGGATTTCATCATACTGACTTGGGTGGTCTGGTAATCCCTGCCCACTTTGGCCTCCCAAAGTACTGGGATTACAGGCATGAGCCAACCCACTGGGTCCCATAGCTTCTTAATGAACTTCTTGAATACTTCATTTGTCTGACATTTAAGGCACTATCACTCACCTATATACTGCAACCATATTAAATGTCCACTGCACATTTTTTGTCCTTTCTCTCTGCCATGCCTATTTGCATACTATTATTTTTGCCTGGAATGCCCTGATCTCATACTTTACATGCACAAATCCTATTCATCCTCCAAAACCCAGTTCACAGATCAATTCTTTGAAGTCTTCTCTGATCACAACATTTTCACATGGTCTCTTCCCTCTTCTAAATCCCCATACACTCTAGCTTCTCTGTTCTCGGGGTACTGACATCTGACTACCTTGTTGTCTGTACATGCCATTATCCCATTGGGACAGAATTAATAAATAACAGCTAAAATGTATTGGCTGCCTACTGTGTGCCAGACACTGTACATATAGTATTATATTTATGTGCTCATATGCTCCTTTTATCAACCTGATGAGTTAGGCACTGTTAGCTTCACTTTACAGATAAGGACAGTGAGATTTAGAAACTCAGCTAAGTTTACACAGTGTGGCAGAGATGGCTACTGTCTGCCAAAATTTACTGTTTTATTGCCGTAATACAGAGTGGTTGCATGGAAGCAGGACCCAACATTCCTATTCCCCAGCCACCTTGCATCCAGGTAGAACCTGTGACTAGTTCTCAGGAATAGAATCCAAGTGGAAGTGATATGCGTCCATTCCAAGTGAAGGTATCTAATAATCAGGTGTGCTTTTCCCCACTATCTGCTTTTGTCTGCTGTCTGGATGCAGAGAACCCTAAGGAGGCCACAGAAAATAAAGACTCTTGAGTCTTTCTGACTATACCAATCAACCAGGAACATCCACCTAGAAGCACCACATACATGAGGAAGAAATGTATTCAGGCACTGAAACTGGGGAGTTCATACAGCAGCTGGCATTATCTTAACTAATTCAAACAGCTAATAAGAGGTGGAACTAGGCTTCCAACTGAGGAAAGCTTATTTTAGAGGCTATGATTAATAAGAATCTGTATCTATAAGATCGCATGCTTGTACTTCTCCCCACTAAGCTAGTGTCTCCCATCATGTCAGTCAAGAGCCACTTCTGTAAGGATTACAAAGCTGCCTGTAAAAGATGTAGACATGAGACCTCACTCCAGATTTTCCAAATTAAAATCTTTAGTATTTGTGACAGAAATCTGCCTTGTTAACAGTCTTCCCAGGAGAAACTGGTATATGCTAAATATTGAGAAACTTTTTTCTGAATCATATTGTCTGCTTCCTTATATTCAGCACAATGTCTTAAAGAGAACAGATCAGGCAGCACTGCATAAGTGAATGAATGAAAGTGTGAGCCAACAGAGCATTTATGTGGAAAGGGACCCCAAACTTTCCACCCCTTCTGGATTCTAAATCCAGTGCTGACTCTTTAATTCCCATTGAACAGTACCCCTCAGGATTCCTTCTTGACTCAGGAAGGTGTTAAACCCTTGCCAGAAGAGACCCTCTACTATTCTTGATGCTGAAGCCTCACTTTCAAGCTGCCAGAACTCAGACGCCATGCCTGGTGGACTTATTGTCCAGCCTGCCCACGAAGCAGGTAATTAGTCTGAAATGTAGAGCAACTGCAAAGGTCAAACTCCCCCACTGTTGCAAGGGATAGTTTGTTTCCAACAAACTCTCATAAAGGACCTGGAATCCTCACCTCACATAGCCTTAGAGTCCTGAGAAGAGAGGGGAAAAAAAGACTTTCTCATAAAGGTCCACTGTAACCTTGATTTTTGTGGTAGCATTCTGCAAGGACTGATAACTGCTGGAATCATACAACCAACGGTGAATTTGATTCAATCCTGAATTCCACTGCAGAGGGCTCTGGTGAGAACCGCTAACCTGTCTTAATGGAAGAGGACAAAGAAAGGCCACCTTTGGATTTGTGAGGTCACGCACAGCTCAGGAGGCATGAAATTTACTAAATTTGCTGCTAGCTCAAGCCATTTTCTCAAAATGACCATCTCTCTAGGGAGCGATATTATGCTAATACTGTTAGAAGCTCAGAGGCTAGGTAAAAAAAACAATGTAAGTTTGCTGTTTTGTCAACTTTGGTTTCTGCTTTAGCAGTTTAAAACGTGAAAAAAAATCAAGGAAGAATAGAAAAATAAGCAAAAAGACTAAAGTGAGAGGGAAATGGAGAGTCAGCATACAAAAGGGAAAGAGCAGAGTAAATACAGAGAATGATAAAAGAATACAGTGGAGTGAAAGGGGAAAAAAGTAGATTCTACCTCCCTCCTTTTTCATTTGAAGAAAGCTTGGACATAAGCTTTTCATTTTCCTGACCCATAAAAATTGTCAGTGACCTGTTTCTTCTCTCCTCTGAGCCTGGAACAGGTATTGAGGGATAATCTTAGAAAGTTTTAAATTGCCTGAGCACGGCACTGAAGCTGCCCATTGACTACTGGGAGTCCGGTGAATTCAAAAGAGGATGTAGCATAGGAAAGAAATCAATCTCTGAATCTTGTACCTTTATCGGCCCATGCTGGCTGCCCTCCTCCCTCTTCTACCATCTCCCGGAAAAGCTTTCAGCTGAATCCTTCGTGTTCGCTCTCTTGGATAAACAGCTGCATGTAATCCCTTGCTACGCAGGAGACAAAGATTCAGCCTTGCATGGTTAGAGCAAGGATTCTGGGCTCTGATCTCCTCATTCTCATTTTCTCCCTCTCTTTCTCTCGCCCCGCTCCACCACCACCACCACAGGAAGGTCAGGGAAGATTTCTGAGTTTCCCACTCAGTACACCCTCCCCAGACACACCTGGAGGCAGGAGTATAGGATATCCTCCCATCATTAAGAGACTTATAAAATGATAAGGTCCACCCATCTTCAGCTTAATACCTTGCCCCCTTTATTTTTTTAAAGACAGCAGGAGTAACACAAAGGAATTAAGCAAAAGGCTATTTCCACACAGAATTCTGATTACAAATTTCATGCTGTTTACATCTCTAGCAAGGTCAATTACAAATCATCTAGAGGAAATGGCTCTGCCAGTTTTTCCCATGTCTCCACTCTCTCTCCCCTGCCACTCTTGATATTCTTCTGCAAGGGGCCACCTGCTGAATAAAGATTGAGACATAGTTTTAACTTAAATTTTACTGCTTCTTAGCATTAAAAAGATGCAAGTTATTTAAAAATGGATATATGTCTTCAAGGTCACTATTCTGGAATTTAAAAATCAAGCAGATGTTGATTCATCAAAGAAAATTTGCCTTTATTTCAATAATCGAGGTAGAAAAGACTAGAAAAGTGTAACCCAGCGATTAGATGGATATCAGTGGCGTATACCTCTCCCCAATCCATTGCCTGTGGAAGCCCAAAGATCTTTTCTTGTATTTTTGGAAAGTCTTGGAATCTTCCTTTTCCATACCCCCTTCTATTTCCTGGATACTGACTCATTGTGGACTGCCTCTTTTCTGGGCTCTGGGTTGACCTAGATATGAAACTTCCTGAAGCGTCCACCCACCAAACAGGAACCAGCCCCACCAATGATTTGTGAACACTAAAGGCCTTACTAAAGTCTTTAAAGGGGAAGAGAAAGTTTATATGATAGTAATAAGTACACCATCCTTCTTAAAATATCTAAAACCCCTAAGAGCAATGGCAACAAAAGCCAAAATAGACAGATGGGATCTAATTAAACTAAAGAGCTTCTGTACAGCAAAAGAAACTATCATCAGAGTCTACAAGCAACCTACAGAATGGGAGAAAATTTTTGCAATCTACCCATCTGACAAAGAGCTAATATCCAGAATCTACAAGGAACTTAAATAAATTTACAAGCAAAAAACAAACCCCATCAAAAAGTTGGTAAAGGATATGAACACTTTTCAAAAGAAGACATTTATGCAGTCAACAAATGTATGAAAAAAAGCTCATCCTCACCAGTCATTAGAGAAATGCAAATCAAAACCACAATGAGATACCATCTCATGCCAATTAGAATGGCAATCATTAATACGTCAGGAAACAACAGATGCTGGAGAGGATGTGGAGAAATAGGAATACTTTTGCACTGTTGGTGGAAGTGTAAATCAGTTCAATCATTGTGGAAGACAGTGTGGCAATTCCTCAAGGATCTAGAACCAGAAATACCATTTGACCCAGCAATCCCATTACTGGCTATATACCCGAAGGATTATAAATCATTCTACTGGAAAGACACATACACATACATGCTTATTGCAGCACTATTCACAATAGCAAGGACTTGGAACCAACCCAAATGCCCATCAGTGATAGACTGAATAAAGAATATGTGGCACATATACACCATGGAATACTATGCAGCCATAAAAAAGGGTAAGTTCATGTCTTTTACAGGGACATGGATGAAGCTGGAAACCATCATTCTCAGCAAATTAACACAGGAACAGAAAACTAAACACTGCATGTTCTAGCTCATAAGTGGGAGTTGAACAATGAGAACATTTATAGATTAAGTTCTATGTCTTACATGGTTCATGAAGCCCCCAAACAACTAAAACGGTAACATCACACATCACAAATCACAGATCACCATGACAGATATAGTAACAATGAAAAAGTGTGAAATATTTGAGAATTACAAAAATGTGATACAGAGACACGAAGTGAGCAGGTACTGCTGGAAAAACAGCACCAACAGACCTTCTCAATGCAGGGTTGCCACAGACCTTCGATTTGTAAATAATGCAACTATCTTCAAAGTTCAGTAAAGTGACTTGCAGGAAAATGAGGTCTGCTTGTCCCTTGTTAGGGCAGCCACAGCCAGTGAATGCAAGGCCCCTGGGCAATGACT
>JAPYYA010003972.1:0-12278 GCA_028533165.1 Leontopithecus rosalia | reverse complement strand
TGTGTCTTTATAATATAATGATTTATAATCCTTTGGATATATATCTAGTAATGGGATTGCTATGTATAATGGTATTTCTATTTCTAGATCATTGAGGAATTGTCACACTGTCTTCCACAATGATGAAGTTAATTTACACTCCCACCAACAGTGTAAAGCGTTTCTATTTCTCCACATCTTCTCCAGCATCTCTTGTCTCCTGATTTTTTAATGATCACCATTCTAACTGACATGAGGTGCTAGCTCAATGTGGTTTTGATTTGCATTTCTCTAAAGACCAGTGATGATGAGCTTTTTTTCATATGTTTGTTGGCTGCATAAATGTCTTCTTTTGAAAAATGTCTATTCGTATCTTTTGCCCACTTTTTGATGGGGTTGTTTTTTTCTTGTGAATTTGCTTTAGTTCTTCATACGTTCTGGATATTAGCCCTTTGTCAGATGGTAGATTGCAAAACTTTTTCCCCATTCTGTTGGTTGTAAGTTCACTCTGTTGATAGTTTCTTTTGCTGTGCAGAAGCTCTTAAGTTTATTTACATCCCATTTGTCTATTTTGGCTTTTGCAGACATTGCTTTGGTGTTTTAGTTAAGAAGTACTTGCCCATGCCTATGTCCTGAACAGTATTGCCTAGGTTTTCTTCTCAAAGTTTTATGGAGTTAGGCCTTGTGTTTAAATCTTTAATCCATCTGGAGTTAATTTTGTATAAAAGGAAGGGATCCCGTTTCAGCTGTCTGCATATGGCTAGCAAGTTTTTCCAACACCATTTATTAAACAGGGAATCCTTTCCCCATTGCTTGTTTTTGTCAGGTTTGTCAAAGATCAGATGGTTGTAGTTGTGTGGTGTTCTTTCTGAGGCCATTGTTCTGTTCCATTGGTCTATATCATGCTGTTTTGATTGCAGTAGCCTTGTAATATAGTTTGAAGTTGGGTAGGGTGGTGCCTCCAGTTGTTTCGTTGTTTATTTTGTTTGTTTGTTTGTTTTGCTTAGAATTAACTTGGCTATGTGGGCTCTTTTTTGGTTCCATATAAAGTTTAAGGTGTTTTTTTTTCCAGTTCTGTGAAGAAGGTCACTGGTAGCTTGATGGGAATAGCATTGAATCTATGAATTACTTTGGGCAACATGGCCATTTTCATGATACCGATTCTTCCTAACCATGAGCATAGAATGTTTTTCCATCTGTATCCGCTCTTATTTCCTTGAGCAGTTGTTTGTAGTTTTCCTTGAAGAGATCCCTAGGATGGCTTTTTTTCTAGTTTTATGAGTAAAATTCTAGTCAATGAATTCTCAGTGGTCTTTCTGAGGCTCAGTCCCAGGTGCCTTTTTGGTCTAGGTCAGCATTTAAGCAGCATATTCTCCTCAATCCTATGCAGTGGAGCCCCGTAGAATCACATGGGCTTTGTAGCACTCCATGGCCAGCCTTTTGCTTGGAGTCCACTTTGGCTGCACAGTGAAATATAATCTACTTAAAGCTCTTTCCTGAGCTTCTCCCAAAAAGGGTTTTCTTCTCTTCTCTCTCTTTTTATGTATGAAAAAGCAAATTCAAAAAACAAAGTGTCCAAATTTCACAAAGTTTCCTAATATTTCTACTCCCCAAAGTTCTTCATAACTTTCATGGAATAGTCATTTCAGCTCTCTGCCTACCTTCCTGAGGAAGGAGTTAACAATAAAATGCAGCAGGAGGAGATGTAAAGACTCGAAGAAGAGCATAGTGACAATGGCTATCAGAATACACTAAAGAATCCATACTGCTTCCCCCTTTACCTAGAAAAGGAAGCTTCTAGGCTACCTCCTCCTCCTTAGCCCACTCCTCAAACTCCTCCTCCTCAGCTGTGGCGTCTTGGTATTGCCGGTATTCTGACACCAGGTGATTAACGTTGCCCTCGGCCTCAGTGAACTCCATCTCATCCATGCCCTCGCCCATGTACCAGTGCAGGAAGGCCTTGCGCCTGAACATAGCTGTAAACTGTTCGGAGATGCGTTTGAAGAGCTCTTGGATCGATCACTGTGTTGTTACCAATGAAAGTAGATGACATTTTTAGCCCCCGGGGTGGGATGTCACAGATGGCTGTTTTCACGTTGTGAGGGAGCCATTCAGCAAAGTAGCTGCTGTTCTTATTCTGAATGTTGAACATTTGCTCATCCACCTCCCTCATGGACATGTGACCTCTGAAAATGGCAGCCACGGTTAGGTAGCGGCCATGACAGGGGTCACAGGCGGCCATCATATTCTTAGCATCCAAGAGTTGCTGAGTGAGCTCAGCCACAGTCAGGGTCCAGTATTGCTGGCTGCCCCAACTGGTCAGCAGGGCAAAGCCAGGCATGAAGAAGTGCAGCCGGGGAAATGGAACCATGTTCACAGCCAGCTTCCGCAGGTTGGCATTCAGCTGGCCCGGGAAGCGCAGGCACGTGGTGACCCCACTCATGGTAGCACACACCAGGTGATTCAGGTCACCGTAGGTGGGTGTGGTCAGTTTTAAGGTCCTGGAACAGATGTTATAGAGCGCTTCATTATCCATGCAGAACGTCTCATCTGCATTTTCTATTAGCTGGTGGATGGAGAGGTGGCATTGTAGGGTTCCACCATGGTGTCTGACACCTTGGGCAAGGGCAGGACGCTGAATCTGTTTATGATCCTGTCTGGGTACTCCTCTCAAATTTTGCCCATGAGAAGGGTACCCATGCCAGACCCAGTCCCCCCACTCAGGGAGTGGGTCAGCTGGAAACCCTGCAGGCAATCACAGCTCTCAGCTTCTTTTCTCACAACATCCATCACCAACTCCATCAACTCCACGCCTTCTGCGTAGTACCCCTTGGCCCAGTTGTTCCTGGCCCCACACTGACCAAAGATGAAGTTGTCTGGCCTGAAGATCTGCCCGAAGGGCCCTGAGCTCACAGAGTCCATGGTGCCCGGCTCCAGATCCACAAACACAGCACAGGTCACGTACCTGCCACCGCTAGCCTCGTTGTAGTACACATTGATGCGTTCCAGCTGCAGGTCACTGTCCCCGTGGTAGGTGCCAACAGGGTCAATGCCATGTTCATCAGAGATCACCTCCCAGCACCATTCTGGTTCACACACTGTCCAGTTTGGGTGAGCACAATCTCCCTCATGGCCAAGGTGGGACTAGAGCAGCTGAAAAAAAACGCAAGAAGGAGAAGCAATCACAGAGATTGCTGCACGTGGGTAGGCATGCTCGTCCAGCACTAGCTGCACGCGCAGCAGGAGGAGGCGAGCTCAGCGTGAGAGCAGGCCCTGCTAGGGCTGGTCCGACTGGCTGAGGAGGTGCAGTGGCTGCGGGAGTGCTGCCAGGAGGAGAGTTGCGGACGTGAAGGCGCCGAGCGGGTCCTGGAGGTGCAGCAGCGCGACGTGGACAGTACCATGCTGGCCTGCCTGGACCTGGAGCAGAAGGTGGAGTCGCTGTGGGACGAGCTGGCCTTAGTGTGCCAGGTTCACGACCAGTAGGTAGCCAAGCTGCTGTCCATGCTGAAGGCATCGTGACAGGCCGTGGCTGAGGTAGATGTGACTGTGGTTAAACCAGACCTAAGCTTGGCGCTGAGGGAGATCCGCGCCCATTATGAGTCCCTGGCCGCTAATAACCTGCAGTCCTCGGAGGAATGGTACAAGTCTAAGTTCGCTAACCTGAATGAGCAGGTGGCGCGCGTAACCGAGACTATCCGGCCCAGCTTCGAGGAGATCCACGAGTACCGATGCCACCTGCAGGCGCGCACCATGGAGATGGAGGGCCTGCGCGGGGCTAGCGAGTCCTTGGAGAGGCAGATCCTGGAGCCGGAGGAGTGGCACAGCGAGGTGACTGGCTACCAGGATAGCACTGGGCAGCTGGAGGATGATCCGAGGAACACCGAGAGTGAGATGGCACGCAAACTTCGGGAACACCAGGACTTGCTCGATGTCAAAATGGCTCTTGACTTTTGAGATAACAGCTTACAGGAAACTGCTGGAAGGCAAAGAGACATGTTTTAGAACCCGTGAGATGGAGTTTCGCTGTTGTTACCCAGACTGCAGTGCAATGGCGTGATCTTGGCTCGCTGCAACCTCCGCCTCCTGGGTTCAGGCAATTCTCCTGCCTCAGCCTCCCGAGTAGCTGGGATTACAGGCACGCACCACCATGGCCAGCTAATTTTTGTATTTTTAGTGGAGACGGAGTTTCACCTTTTTGACCAGGATGGTCTCTATCTCTTGACCTCGTGATCCACCAGCCTTGGCCTCCCAAAGTGCTGGGATTATAGGGATGAGCCACCGCGCCCGGTCTTTTTTTGTCTTTTATAAAAGTCATCTTAAGTGGGGTGAAATAATATCCCACTGTGGTTTTGATTTCTATTTCCCTGATGATTAGTGACATTGAACATTAAAACAAAATTTATTGTCCATTTTATGTCTTCTTTAAAATAACGTCTATTCATGTTCGTTGCCCACATTGTAATGTGTGTTTTTGTTTGTTTATATTACCATGAAGCTAATAAGTTCCTTATATATTCTGGTTATTAGTCTCCTGTCAAATAAATGGCTTGCAAGTAAAGCCATTTACTTTGGAAAAGGAGTTAATGATATTTTTACCTTTTAGCCTTGACTTTAGAGAAGGTCACATTGACCACTACCACCTTCTGCAAAGGTCTGCATTCTAAAACTGAAGCCTAAAGAGACAGTCTGGGGAAAAATTATGGTGCTTCTTTATTTAAACTTAATCTTTTATGTCTATGAAAACTTTGGGTCTCTGCCATCCCATACCTCTGAACCTTTTTTTCTTCCCTTCCTAGATTTTTCATATCCCTTATATGGTAAGGTGTGTTTTTATGTTCCCCTTGGCTTGTATAGCCCACTAAGTTTAAAAAAAAAAAAAAAACAGTTTTCTCAGTTGTTACCAGCTCATATGGCTTCAAAAGTCAGGCAGTTAAAAAGAAGTGATTGCAGGCTGGGCGTGGTGGCTCACGCCTGTAATCCCAGCACTTTGGGAGGCCGAGGAGGGTGGATCACGAGGTCAGGAGATCGAGACCATCCTGGTCAACATGGTGAAATCCCATCTCTACTAAAAATACAAAAATTAGCTGGGTATGGTGGCACGTGCCTGTAATCCCAGCTACTCAGGAGGCTGAGACAGGAGAATTGCCTGAACCCAGGAGGCGGAGGTTGCGGTGAGCTGAGATCGCGCCATTGCACTCCAGCCTGGGTAACAAGAGCGAAACTCCATCTCAAAAAAAAAATTTTTTTTAATTAAATAAATAAATAAGAAGAGATTGCAAGTGAATCAAGAGAGAGATAGGAAGCACCTAAATGAGATCTTCTTAAGAAGCTCTCAATATCCAGGCTGTATGTGACTGCAGGTTAGTACCCACCTAGTTATAAGGTCTATAAGGAAATGAATAGCGTCTCTTCTGCCTGCCATTATATCTTTTCAATGTCCATCCCACCATCTGACCAGTTGTAGGCCTGAACAAATGTTTGTTAAATGAGCAAACAGCAATTGGAAGTCACTCAAGGAACAGATGGATTAAGAATATAGATTTTCATAAATTCTAGCTTCAAACCATGGATCTGTCTGTCTCATTAGATTTCAAGTTCCTGTGGTCAAGAGCTCCGCCTTTATAGTAATGATAATGACTGCTTGCACAACGTGGCACTGCCTTGCTCATGGTAAATCACTGTGTCTTTTCGTACTTAGCACAACCTTAGGCATTATTGTAGTTATTTACAGATGGGGAAACTAAAGCCCCAAAGGGTGAAATAATGTGTCTAGTTCTTAGAGTTTATAATCTGGTGAGTTTGGGTTTGAATACAGGTTTGTCAGCCTGCAGCACAGTGTTCTTTCTTTTATGCCATGTGCTGCCCACTTTATTTATCCTGAGTTGCACCCATGGCTTTTTGCAGTAGAGGAAGGTACAGAGCCAAGTTGCCTATACTGAGTCCCAGCTCTGATTTCCTCATGACTTTGTGTCTTCCCAGGAGTGGGAGTTTGGGTAAGGAGCAGTAGGTGGGGGTCATGCCATACTGTCCTGAGACATGGACACTGTTTTTCCATTGCTACATATTAAATTGCTGTCTGGATATGATACCTTGAATCAAATCTGTCTCTTCAAGCATACCACCATGAAATTTATTTCTCCTGGTAGCTGCCTTTTATTTATTTTTTTTCTTTTGTTAACATATTCAAGAATAAGCAGAGAAGCAGTGTTCGGTCAGGTTTTAAGGATAATTGGCTTTGACATCTGAGGAAATGCCAAGAGGAACAGGCTGACTCCTAAGATTATTATCTTACTGGAAATTGTGACCTAAGATTTATTCATTCATTCACCCAACAAATATTTATTAATCACCTTCTATAAAATATGCCTCCTGCTTATAATTTTATACACTCCAACACAGGCTTGAATGTGGACTCCATCACTTACTGTTGACCAACATCATCCATTTATTCATTGTGCAATTGTTATGTATCTTCTGTGTACAAAGCAGTATGCATACATTGAGAGCAAGTTATGGCATCCAAATTTAATGACTGCTGGGTGTGGGAGGAATGAGGTAATTAAGTACTTTATAAAAGTTTCTGTTGCTTCCATACTAATGTTTGGGATAGTGGGACAGTGCGTGTGGGAAGTTTCTTCTGATCAAAAGCAAGATGTTCTCCTAACCCTTGAAGGTCAGACAAGGGCTAGTCACTAAGATATTCAAAGAACAGCTTTCAAGAGGGTGCTGTTGGAAGACTCTGGGGTTTCGTCCATGGCACGTGTTCTCTAAGAAGGACTACCGAGGATTCCATTGAGGTATGGCTCTCAAGGTGTTAAATTCTAATCTTGAGGCCTGAGTATTGTTTCACTGTGTGGGTCCAGTTTTCCCCATTTATGTATACAAATACAAAATCCTTATGAGATGAAAAAAAATTGTCAGGTCTTAGTAGTTATATCTATTCCTCTCCACCTCATTAGCATCACCAGGGAGCATGGTAGAGTATCCGTGGGTGGTAGGTCAAATGATGTCTAAGGAGAACAGTTCAAATTCAGGAAGGCCAATGACAGGGTACGAAAAATAACCAAGAGTTCTGAGAGGATGGAAGATGGTCTTGATATCCTGGGCTTGCCCCTCTCTCACCCATCCTGACATAAGAGGCAAACAGGTTATTTCTATTCTGGAGAGCTCTTCCCTCACAAAGGTTAGAGAGAACAAGTTTGATGGGCCAAGGCAAATGCTCACAGAAAGTGAACTTTCTCCTTGTCCAAAGTGCGTGGTTTCAATCAGTGTAAAGCTCATAGTCTAGTGGGAGAGATAAACAAATAGCCAAACTCCCTCCGTCTCATGATAGGAAGAGAGTTGGGTGCTGTGGAAACATATTTCAAGGGAAATTTAAATGGTCTCAGAAGACTGGCTGAAAGTCAGTCTTTCTCTTCTTCTCTTGACCAGCAGTTGGTCAAAAGAAGGAAGGGAGATGGTAGTAGGAAAGAAAGGTTCACAAGACTAGAACACAGCACATATGAAGGCCTGGAGGTATAAGGTGGGAAGAGAGTGATATGATTATTTCTGTAAGTCAAAACAGTAACATAGGGCTGGAGTGAAGCAGATGGAAGGGGGAAGATGATTTGTATGGAGGTCTGGGGAGGCTAGCTAGAGATAAAATCAGAGTGGCAAGCATGGCTCCGGACCATGCAGGGGCTTCTAGCCATGTTCCTTCCTACGCTGACTCTGGGCTTGGCCATATGACTTGATTTGTTTAGTCAATGAAATGAGGGCAGAGACTTGAAAACCACCTGCACATCAGGGTTTGGTCTCTTTCTCTTGCTGCTTTTGGGATGTAGCCAGCAAATGAAGAAATCCACACTGACTAGCTGGATGAGAGACCTGGAGAGACATGGGGTCAGTTGTGCTCATCATCCCAGCAAATAATCGGACATCCGGGACCAGCCGGCCCTTGGCTGATCTGACAACTGAACGCAAGCACATCAGTGCACCCAGATGACACCATATTGCATAGCAATGATTTTTCTAGCTGAGCTGTGTCCAGATCACCAGCCTGCAGAATCATGAGCAAATAAATGTTGGGTTTTTTAACCCATTAAGTTGTGTGGTCATTTATTATGCAGTAGTTGAAAATAATATGACTCTCATCTCCACCAAGTTCCTAAGGGAGCAAAACACATCAGAACAAACCAAAGGATGTGTCCAAATTCTATTTCATTATTAGTGGGCCCAGCACTCAGTAACCCCAATGTATACATCTATGATAAATTTGTATTGAGCTATTGGGCTTAGCCCTGCAGCTCCAAGTGAGATTCCTATTTTCCTTTAAATAAAAATGTTAGGAGCAGGATGTTTTGAGTTACTTGTAGGGTAAACAAAAGATACGTGGACCTTGAAAAGAACTTGACTCAATACAGAGTGGATTAGGTGGTACAGAAGAGGGAATGGCTCCTGGGTGCCCTGACCACCAGGAGAAGAATACAGAGTCAATGTCTTGGATGCTAACCAATCAGAAGAATGCAAAGCCAATGTCTTGGATGCTAACCAATCAGAAGAATGCAAAGCCAATGTCTTGGATGCTAACCAATCAGAAATCTGATTTCTTCTGATTGGTTAGTATCCAAGCTCTTTCTTCACCGCAATGAAGAAAGAGTTAGAAAGGGGTGATCTGCAGCAAAGGTGAGAAGACAGAATTGTTTCTTTTGACAAAGAAGCTTTCAGATAACATCGGTTGCATGCTTGGTAATAATCTCTGTTCTTAAGGAGCTCAGTGTAGTGAGAAAGATACGAATAAAATATCTTCCAGTCAGGGTCCAGTCAGGAAAACAGAACACTAAGTATTTTAGCAAGAGAGTTTGATCAAATGGATTAGTCAACGTGATGTTGGGGGAAATGAGAAAGCCAAAGCAACCACTGGGGTGCTACAGAGATTGTAATTTCGGAAGTAGCCATCACTGCTATGGCTGGGGAGGAAAAGGGGGTAATTGGGGTTATCAGGCAACTTGGAAGGGGAGTCCTAATGAACCAGGATACAGATCTCAAAAAGAGCATGCTTCCTTCCTGGTTGATGCTGGTGCTTTGGGAGCTTATGGGACCCCATAAAGATGGGTGCAAACGCATCCCTCCCTCCAAGGTAAGGACATTGACCAGTTGGTCCTGGGAGGGCATAAACTATAGAGTACGAACAATACCTGTATTAGGTGAAAGGCAATTGCTGGGGAAAAACTGACAGAAACCACAGGCTCACAGAAAGGAGCAACTCCCTTCTGCCTCCTGCCTTGCAGCCTCCCTGAAATGCATACGACTGGCCGAATACAATAAGAACTCTCATAGTAAGGGAGTGATATGGTTTGGCTGTGTCCCCACCCAAATCTCATCTTGAATTATGGCTCCCATAATCCCCACCTGCCATGGGAGGGACCTGGTAGGAGGTCATTAAATCATGGCAGTGGATTTTTCCTGCCCTGTTCTCATGTTAGTGAATAAGTCTCATAAGATCTGATAGTCTTATAAATGGCAGTTTCCCTGACAAGCTATCTTGCCTGATGCTGTGTAAGATGTGACTTTGCTCCTGATTCACCTTCTGCCATGATTGTGAGGCCTCCCCAACCTTGTGGTACTGTGAGTTAATTAAACCCTTTTCCTTTATAAATTACCCAATCTTGGGTATATCTTCATTGGCAACATGAGAAAATACTAATACTAATATAGGGTGATAGGTGGTTTGCAGAGAGCCCTAGCTTCAGCCTCAGAAACAGAATAAAGAAGGACAGGTCTGGAGTTGAGACACAGGGACTTCATCCCAGGCTGGGTAATGTATAAATGCATATCATTAGACAGCAGCAGGGCAAAGGAAGGGGATTGTCTACTGGAGCTGAGGCATCACACAGTAATGGTAAGATCTACCAAAGGCAAGCTCCCTAGACATGGATTTCTGAAGTAGGGCAGTTAGTGCTGGTGGGACTTTAGAGAAGTTGAGGTAGTATGCAGCTGTAGAATGAAATAACATTGAGTAACATAATGAAACTGTTAATCCTTGTTCAACTCCTATTATTTCTGATTGAGGGAAGCAGAAAGTCCCAGTTGAGTATCAGCATATCTTCAGTAGCATTCTAACCCTTGCTGTAATGTATTTCAACAAAGAGATAGCAGGTCTTGGGCTTAGAACCTGTAGTTGCCAGCACTTTAATGACATTATGTTGACTGTAGAATTTAATGTGTTTTTTTTTAAGGTTAAACATGGTATGTGTATGTAAGTATCTATGTGTATATAGGTGTATATATATTTTTAATGAGTATTTTTTGTTTTTTAATATAGTTTATTGTGTTTTAGATCTTGGGGTACATGTGAAGAACATGCAGGATTGTTGCATAGGTACCTATGGAACCCAAAGAGAGCCCACATAGTCAAGTCAATTCTAAGCAAAAAGAACAAAGCTGGAGGCATCATGCTATGTGACTTCAAACTGTACTGCAAGGCTACAGTAATCAAAACAGCATGGTACAGGTACCAAAACGGAGATATAGACCAATGGAACAGAATTTATTCTTTATGCATACCTTCTGGTTTATGGGGAGGAGCTCTGGTTTTTCATTGACTAGAGATTCTTGGTTAAGTAAATTTACTTAAGTATAATGTGAGTACATTTAAACCTAGACTGTAAGTAAATGCTAATGAAGTATATATATAGAGCAAAAAAAAATCTAGAAAGTGGTGTGGAAATGACCCACACTTAAAAAAAAACCTTCCCCAATTCATAGATAGCAACTGGTTAGAGATTAAGCATTAATACCATTAAAGAGTGGAGAATGATGAATCTGTGGTATTACAAAGAGGACATTTGGTAAGTAATTATGAGCAATGGGCTTCTTACCTCAGCCAGGGGAGGATGCCTGGACTAGTCCACTGAAACCCATCTTTCCATTTGGCAACTTTCTTTCCCCAAAGCAAAAGTGTTTCTGGCAAAATGAGCATGACTGCCTGGAAAGTTGAACACAGAGGTTTAGTTTTTACACTGGGACTTTCTGGTTCCCTTAACCAGAAATAATAGGAGTTGAACAAGGATTAACCGTTTCATTATGTTAGTGTTATTTCATTCTACAGCTGTATAACCACCTCAACTTCTCTAAAGTCCTGCCAGCACTAATTGCCCCCACTTCAGAAATCCATGTCTAGGGAGCTTGGCTTTGGTAGATCTCTTGTGTTCTCCAAGTGATAACCAGACTTGTTGGTTTTCTTAAAGCTGACCCTCTAGTAAAACTTTCTTCAAAGTTTTATGAGCATAATCCCATTAGAATATAACTCCCATGAAGGAAGAACAGGACTTTGTCAGCATTGGCCACTGTTGTATTTCCAGGATCTGGGACACTCCGTGGGATATATCAGGACAAAGTAAACGTATATGAATCTATGAATGAATAAAAACATTTAAGGGTTTCACACGTTTAAAACTTCTGCGTCCTTTTTTGAACAGAAATCCTAAACCAATAAGGAAACTGCTCTGAAAACATTGTAGATTGAAAGGTTTTATCTATTTTGCTTTTTTTACTCCCTTCATTTGATAATCGTATCTCAATTATTATTACAACATCTCTACAAAGTATTTCAGGGGTACTTGGTTTCTCTTGATATGGCTTGGCTCTGTGTCCCCACCCAAATCTCATCTTGAATTGTAATCCCCAAATGTCAGGGGAGACACCTGGTGAGAGGTGATTGGATCATGGGGATGGTTTGTCCCATGCTGTTCTTGTGCTAGAGACTGAGCTCCCATGAGAGCTAATAGTTTTAAAGTGTGGCACTTCCTCACTCTCTTTCTTCCTGCTGCCATATAAGACATGCCCTGCTTTCTCTTTCCCTTCCACAGTGATAAGTTTCCTGAGGTCTCCCCAGCTGTGTGGAACTGTGAATCAATTAAACATCCATTTTTTTCTTCATAAATTTCTGTCTCAGGTATTCATTATAGCAGTGGAAGAACAGACTAATACAACCTCCTTTTGAGATCAGGAAATAAAAATCCAGGTTATTTAATGACTAGCCAAAGACAAATAGTTGTAAGAGGCAGGCGTGAGACCAAAGCCTAGGTTTTCATCACACAATCTTGCTTCCTCTCTACAAATAGTCAGTGGCAACCCCGGATCATTCTACCTTCCTCTGATTAACATGGCATTTAGTTCATACCAAATCAGAGAACAATCAGTCGGACTTGTTTGGGGTCAACTAGATGAACAACCATTTGACTGAATGCTTCTGTTCCGTTCATTTTTCCGGTTGACGGCTGTGACACTATAATCTCCATTTTTTTTTTTTTTTTTTT
>JAPYYA010003971.1:0-12280 GCA_028533165.1 Leontopithecus rosalia | reverse complement strand
AATACCACATCACACCTACTCATAGGTTTAAATGAAACATTGATTGGTCATTATTAATACCCATTTTTTTTTCAGAATAAAGCAATATTTTCATTCACCCTCCCTCTTTCTCTTCTTCTTTCTTCCTCTCCTTCACTCATTTTTTTTCTCTTTCCTTCCTTCTCTCATAAAAAGAAAGAAATCAACTTGTAAACCTCTAGATCCAGGTCGGCAATATCTCTCTCAATGCTTGATTTCCTTCCTTCCCTTCCCTTCCTCCCCCCTTTCTCCCTTCCTTCATCCCTTCCTTCCTCCCTCCCTTCCTCCTTCCCTCCCTTCTAGCCTTCCTCCCTTCCCCCCCAAGGGAAAAAAAAAAGAAAAAAGAACCCTAGAAGAAAGCCTAGGCAAACCCTATTCAGAACACAGGCATAGGCAAGTACTTAATGACTAAAACACCAAAAGTAATGGCAACAAAAGCCAAAATAGACAAATGGGATCTAATTAAACTAAAGAGCTTCTGCACAGCAAAAGAAACAAGCACTAGAGTGAACCAGCAACCAACAGAATGGGAAAATTTTTTTACAAGCTACCCATCTGACAAACGGCTAGTATCCAGAATCTACAAAGAACAAAAAGAAATTTAAAAGAAAAAAACAAACAACCACATCAAAAAGTGGGCAAAGGATATGAACAGACAGTTTTCAAATGACAACATTTATGTGACAAAGAAACATAGGAAAAAATGCTCATCATCACTGGTCATTAGAGGAATGCAAATCAAAACCACATTGAGATACCATCTCATGTCAGTTAGAATGGCGATAATTAAAAAATCTGGAGACGAGATGCTGAAGAGGATGTGGAGAAATAGGAATGCTTTTACACTGTTGCTGGGAGTGTAAATTAGTCAACCATTGTGGAAGACAGTGTGGCGATTCCTCAAGGATCTAGAACTAGAAATACCATTTGACCCAGCAATCCCATGACCCAAAGGATTATAAATTGATCTATTATAAAGACACATGCACATGTATGTTCACTGCGGCACTGTTTACAACAGCAAAGACCTGGTACCAACCCAAATGCCCACCAATGATAGACTGGATAAAGAAAATGTGGCACATATACATCATGGAATACTATGCAGCCATAAAAAGGATGAGTTCATGTCCTTTGCAGGGACATGTCTGAAGATGGAAACCGTCATTCTCAGCAAACTAACACAAGAACAGAAAACCAAACACTGCATGTTCTGACTCATAGGTGGGTGTTGAACAATGAGAACACATGGACACAGGGAGGGGAACATCACACACTGGGGTCTGTTGGGGTGTGGGGGGCTAGGGGAGGGATAACAGGGGGTGGGGAGATTGTGGAGGGAAAACATTGGGAGAAATACCTAATGTAGGTAATTGGGGGAATGGAGGCAGCAAACCACCATTGCAGGTGTTTACCTATGTAACAACCCTGCAATGTCTGCACATGTGCCCCAGAACTTAAAGTGTAATAAAGATACATAAAAATTAAAAAAAATAAAATATCAACTATTACAAAATTTTTAGAAGCCAAGGAAATAAAACAATTTCCACCAAATATATTCAGAGGTCCTTTAACAGAGTGCTCTCTGCTTCAGCTACAGTCAACCTCCCTTTAGAGAGGCACTGGCCTCTCTGACTTTGCCTAAGTTTGCCCCTTTGGAGAAAGTTCCCTCAAGGACACCTCTGCCTTGTAAGTCCTCTTGATCCCACCACAAATCACATGATCCTTCCATTTAGTAACTGTGTTGCTATCTTTAAAGAGATCTTGGTTTTTAAAATTTTCTTTCTTTTTAATGAAACTCTTTCAAACTTCTAAAAAACAAAACAATTAGTGTATGCTTATTTTTGCTTAAAAAATACTTGTGAATAAAGAGTAAAGCACACTGTGAATGGGAAAAACTCAGACTGTTTTTTCCTCTGCTGTCACACCACCACCACCACAATCAACACAGAAGACTTCTGTGACCAAATACATTTGATGTTTCTCTCCACACGCTAAGTAAGCCATCAGTTCTGCAGTGAACACCAGCTGGGTATCCTTCAATTCATTTCATTTCTAACTCTATCTGGAGATAACCTCAGAAACCACAGGTGGAAGGCTCAGACCCAGAAGACCACCCCTCCTTCCCACCAGTCACAGTCCTGGGCCTTGGGAACTTCTAACCAAACAGCTTCAAATTGTGGTTCCCACAACCCCTCTTTGGATTTGGTTAATTTGCTAAAGCAGCTCACAGAACTCAGGGAAACACTTGCTTATGTTTACCACTTTACCATATTTTAAAGAATACAAATAAACAACTAGATGAAGAGATGCAGAGGGTAAGGTCTGAAAGTCCCGACTGCTGGAGTTTCTGCTCCCATGGTGCTGGGGTGTGCCACTCTCCCAGCACACAGAGCAGTTCTTGTTGCCCTTCCTGTCAGCCTGCCTGTTCTCCTACTTGGAAGCTCTCCAAACCCCGTCTTCTTAAGCCTTATGTGGAGACATCATTGGATATACCTGATTGAAGCATGGACAACCAACACATGATTGAACAAAAACAGTGTGATCTAATATTAAGGGACTGAGTGGGAAAATGAGACTGAATTCCAGGAAGGGGGAGGCTCAGCTCGCTCCACAGTGGGCTGTGTTTTCCCAGGCTTTTGGTCTCTCACTCACCCAAGAATGGGAGAGAGGACCCTGCCTGGTGCGGTGTGCTCATAGGTAAATATCGGACCCTAAAGAGTTTTGCAGAAAGTGATTTATTTAGGCAGAGAGAGAAGAGGAGAAAGAAACAGATAGAGAGAAAAGCAGCTTTCATGAGGTGGTGGAAGGGGATCCAGAAAATGGAATCCGCCCAGATGTGAGTGACAGGGACTTTTAACCTGGGAGGACTTCCCTCCCAAGACCTCTAAGATCCCGGATGGAGACACGGGTGGATGTACGGAGCTGGGAAGTTCTTGCCTTTGAAACTACGCCCCCTGGTGGACCCGGGAAAAGAATACACTCCCTGAGAAACGGATTCTTTGTTGGCTCTCTGTGCAGCATGCTTTCCTCCAGGGCACGGGGCGGGACTACTCTGGAATGATGCTTTTTGACTCACATCAGATTAGAGTCCTACCTTGGGCAGGTGAAAGTAAGGCAGGGAAAGGTTAGAGAGAGTTACTTGAGGCTGAAGCCTGCCTTTGACACGTAAAGTGCCCCAACATTAAAACGGAAGACCACAACAAGGGCAATGGGAGTTCTGAGCCACGAACTGGGGATGAAAACCAACATATTTATATCATAATATCACACCTATGATACCTTATTCAGCTATAACCTTTGTTAATATCTTAATGTCTTTCCTTCCAGATTTCACACATTACACATTTTAAAACAAAATTAGATTTTAAAGAGGTGATATTAATATGCCTTTTAAACTTAATATACTGGAAACATCTTTCTTTCTTTTTTCTTTCCAATTAGACTTCTTTGTAAAAATAAACAGAAGAGACTCAACTGCTGCTAGGTCAGCAAAGTCAGGAAGAGTTTAATGTTAGCGAGGAACTAAGATATACAGGGATCCACACGAAATCTAGAAAAAGAACCCAAGTCTGACTGGGTCTTACAGAGTCTGGAAGCTCTTAGAATGCTGGCAACAGGAGTCCGGTGCCTAACTCTAGGGTTCTGCCATTAATGTGATTACAGGATAACGCACATTGCTGCTCTCTTCCTGTCAACAGGCTTCCCAGCCCTGTGTCTTTCCCCCACTTACATCTTTTGCTTATTCATAGCTTTTATTTTCCCATAACCTCAATTTATTGAAAGCTTTAGCTTATAAATGACCCATTATTACCAATCTAGCCTCTCCTTATTGCAAGGACTTTTAACTTTTGCCTATTAACCACATAAAATGTTTCTGCATGTTCAATTTTATATTCATGACACAGAGACTCTGATGGACCCTGACAGCCTTTGTATCAGCAAGATTTTTTGCATCAGCCTTTTGATAGGTGATTGGTCAAGCTAGAGACCGACTACTCTGATTGGGCTGTGCTCTGCAAAGGCAACATTCCTGCCCTTCCCAGTGGAAATCCCTTGGTATATCATGTGTCTTAGAATTGTAGTGTTCTCCTGTGGACATTTTAAGTATTACAAGAGCGATAATTTTCTTCTAGGATTGTTTTCAAACTATGGGTACATTAACTTAGGATGATGAAATCAATGAGAGGTTGAAAACAATAAATTTGGTCCAGAATTTTAATAATGAAGTGGAAAATAAAAAGTGCATTCCATTTATTAAGATTGAGGACTGTCTCATGAAACTTTTGTTTCGGGGGTGGGTGTGTGCGTGCGCGCACACGCGTGTGCATGTGTGTGTGTAAATGTATTTGGCAAAAACTGCAATTGCTTTTCACCAACCTAGATATGTGATATTCAAAATATTTAACAACTGATATAACATAGGCATAGACACCCATTGTAAACAACTAACAGCTATATTAGAGGGAGCTAGCTGTGCAACCTTTTATGGATAGGCAAGGTTGACATGTAAAATGTTTATTTTTTAATATAGGTTATGTCAAAAGAATTTGAAAGATACTGTTCTAGGCTACAACTCAATATAGCTATATATCATAATTTTTAATAATTGCATAGTATTTGTATAATTTTTACTATAATTCAGGTAACCTAGTGGTTCTCTTTGCTTGTATAACACATTCCTAACAGTAAGAGAGGCTCTAGGTAGTTTGGAAACACTCTCATGGCACTTCTCTCTCACATCTGACACACACATTCTCTCTCTCTACACACACACACACACACACACACACACACACATTGAGCATTACTAATTTTAACAATTTTTCTATCATTGACTACTTAGAATGTTTGGAGAGGGAATAGAATGAAATGGTTAAAAACATAGGCTTTAAAGCTAGATTGCTGGACTTAACTCTTGACTCTTCCATTTACTGGGTGTGTCACCAGGTTACTTCATCTGTCAAATGGGGATGATAATAGTCTCAATAGTACCTTCCTCATAGGGTTGTTTGTGAGGTTTGAATGAATAAACTTATCTAAAGTGCTCAGATCAATGTGTGAGACATGGTAAATACTCAATTAAATGTTAGCTATTATCATTATTTAGGTTGTATCCAGTTTTTCACTATATTGATGCAACAAATATCTCTGTAGCAAAATCTTTGGAAAACAGACTTTATTAAGTCTACTTGTGAAAACAGAATTGCTATGTATAATGACAAGTACATTTTTAATTTTTTTTTTTTAGATGGATTCTCGCTTTGTCGCTCAGGCTGGAGTGCAGTGGTGCAGTCTTGGCTCACTGCAACCTCCGCCTCCCGGTTCAAGTGATTCTCCTGCCTCAGCCTCCAGAGTAGCTGGGATTTCAGGTGCAAGCCACAGTTCCTGACTAACATTTGTATTTTTAGTAGAGATGGGGTTTCACCATGTTGGTCAGGTAGGTCTCGAACTCCTGACCTCGTGATTATCCTGTCTTGGCCTCCCAAAGTGCTGGGATTATTATAGGCATGAGCCACCATGCCAAGCTCATTTTTAAGGTTTTTAAAAATTTTTGTTAAATTATCCACTTGGAAGGACCTTTTCCTACCAGTGTTTGAGAGGCCAAACTCTAGTCAACCCTGGATATTATGATTTAAAACCAAAAACACTTTGCCAGTCATCAGGGAATATTATTTAAATTTTGCTTGTCTTTGGTTATTAATGATATAAAACAATTTTTCAGTTTTTCTGGCTTATTTGTTGATATGGTTTGGCTGTGTCCCTACTGAAATCTCAACTTCAATTGTATCTCCCAGAATGCTCACATGTTATGGGAGGACTCAGGAATTGAATCATGGGGGCTGGTCTTTCCCCTGCTATTCTCATGATAGTAAGTCTCCCCAGATATGAAGAGGTGACTACAGGTTTCCACTTTTGCTTCTTCCTCATTTTTAATTCTGCCACCATGTAAGACGTGCCTTTCATCTCCTGCCATGATTCTGAAGCCTCCCCAGCTATGTTACTGTAAGTCCATGGGTACGTCTTTTTCTTTTTCTTTCCAGTCTTGGGTATGTCTTTATCAGCAGCATGAAAGTGGACTAATACTGTAAATTGGTACCAGTAGTGTGGTGTGTTGCTGAAAAGATACCCGAAAATGTGGAAGTGACTTTGGAACTGAAGAATAGGCAGAGGTTAGAACAGTTTAGAGGGCTCAGAAGAAGACAAGAAAATGTGAGAAAGTTTGGACCTTTCTAGAAACTCTTTGAATGCCTTTGCCCAAAATGCTGATAGCAATATAGACAATAATGTCCAGGCTGAGGTGGTCTGGAGATGAGGAACTTGTTGGGAACTGGAGCAAAGGTGATTCTTATTACATTTTAACAAAGAGACTGGCAGCATTTTGCCCCTGCCCTATAGATTTGTGGAAATTTGAACTTGAGAAAGAGGATTTAGGTTATCTGGCAGAAGAAACTTCTAAGCAGCAAACCATTCAAGAGGTGACTTGGGGACTGTTAAAGGCATTCTGTTTTATAAGGAAAGCAGAGATAAAAGTTTGGAAAATTTGCAGCCTGACAAAGTGATAGAAAAGAATAACCCACTTTCTGGGGAGAAATTTAAGCTGGCTGCAGAAATTTGTATAAGTAGCAAGGAGCCTATGTTAATCTCCAAGACCACAGGGAAAATGTCTCCAGGCCATGTCAGAGAACTTCATGGCAGCCCCTCCCATTACAGACCTGGAGACCCAGGAATTAAAAATGGGTTTGTGGACCAGGCCCAGGGTCCCCATGCTGTATGAAGCCTAAGGACTTGGTGCCCTGTATCCCAGTCACTCCTGCCATGGCAGAAAGGGGCCAAAGTACTGCTTGGACTGTGACTTTAGAGGGTGCAAGCCTCAAGCTTTGGCAGCTCCCACATGGTGTTGGATCTGCAGGTACACAGAAGTCAAGAATTGAGGTTTGGGAACCTTCACCTAGATTTCAGAAGATATATGGAAATGCCTGGATGCCAAGGCAAAAGTTTGCTGCAGGGCCAAGGGCCCTCATGGAGAACCTCTGCTAGGGAAGTGCAGAAGGGAAATGTGGGGTCAGAGCCCCCACAGAGTCCCTACTGGGGCACTGCCTGGTGGAGCTGTGAGAAGATGGCCATCATCCTCCAGACCCCAGAATAGAGTTTCCACCAACAGCTTATACCATTCACCTGGAAAAGCCACAGACACTCAATGGCAGCCCATGAAAGCCACCAGTATGGAGGCTGTACCCTGCAAAGCCACAGAGGCAGAGCTGTCCAAGACCATGGGAACCCACCTCTTGCATCAACATGACCTGGATGTAGACCTGGAGTCAAAGGAGATCTTTCATTTTGGAGCTTTAAAATTTGATGTCCCTGCTATGTTTTGGACTTGCATGGGCCCTGTAACCCTGTTGTTTTGGCCAATTTCTCCCACTTGGTATGGCTGTATCTAGGAAGTAACTAGCTTGCTTTTAATTTTACAGACTCGTAGGCCAAAGGGACTTGCCTTGTCTTAGATGAGTCTTTGGACTGTGGACTTTTGGGTTAATGCTAAAATGAGTTAAGACTTTGTGGGGAAGACATGATTGGTTTTGAAATATGGGAAGATGAGATTTGGAAGAACCAGGGGCAGAGTGATATGGTTTGGCTCTGTGTCCCTACCCAAATCTCAACTTGAATTGTATCTCCCAGAATTCCCACATGTTGTGAGAGGGACTCAGGAAGAGGTAATGAATCATGGGGGCTGGTCTTTCCTGTGCTATTCTCATGATATTGAGTAAGTCTCACCAGATCTGATGAAGTTATCAGGGGCTTCCGCTTTTGCTGCTTCCTCATTTTCCCTTGCCACCACCATGTAAAAAGTGCCTTTCACCTCCTGCCATGATTCTGAGGCTTCCCTAGCCATGTGGAACTGTAAATCCAGTTAAACCTCTTTTTCAACACCGTATATTCTCACTCATAGGCGGGTGATGAACAATGAGAACACATGGACACAGGGAAGGGAGTACTACACACTGAGGTCTATTGGGGGAAATAGGGGAGGGACAGCGGGGGGGGAGCGGGGGAGGGATGGCATGGGGAGAAATGCCAAATGTGGGTGAAGGGGCAGAAGGCAGCAAAACACACTGCCACGTGTGTACCTATGCAACTATCTTGCATGTTCTGCAGATGTACCCCAAAACCTAAAACGCAATAAAAAAAAACCTCTTTTTCTTCTCAGTTTTGTGTATGTCTCTATCAGCAGCATGAAAACAGACTAATACACTTGTCATCTATGTTTGACCCACCAGTGGGTGCCCTTGAGAATGTGTCTTGATATAGAGTAACTTTTACAATGTGACAATTTCCCAACTAACCTCTAAGGCTCTCACTTTATAATCTGGCCAAGGGCAAAGTCCTACACATTGATGATCCAGATACATTTAGTTGAATTAAATATTCCAGTTTCCACATCTGATTTCTGCAATGAATTTTTGAGCAAAATTATCTGGCAGTCAGGAAAAGAAAGACATCAGATTGCTCTCTCCCTACTGTCTCAAAATGGCCTTAAGGTATCCTTCCTTTGCACTTCTGAGAATTAGATAATTACATAAGAACATTTAAATGCTTTTCTTTATTACTACTGCTTCTCTCTGGTGGTAACATGTTAAAATGTTCCCCTTATCCAAGAAAAAAATTATTTTCATATTTGAGACTACACAAACATTGTAATTCCAAACAGGACTGCCTTCTAATCAGAATCAAATATTTACAAAGGGCCTACTGCATATCAGCCATGGGGACGGTGCAGGGGGAAGAGTGTATATACAGAGGATAGACTATGTTTCATTCCCACAAGGAAGTTAGCCCTTAGCTGGTGAGGGAAAAAGCATAGTGAGGGGAGAATGCTATGGAAGGGGCATTGGGAATTGATGTTCTATGCCCAGCCTGGCTCTACTTACTGGGTGACCATGGGTAAATCCCTTAACCTTGCTGTGCTTTCATTTTTTTACTTGGGAAGTTAATAACATGAGATTATGTTTATAAAATCCTCCCAACTGCATCATTCTGTGAGCTACAAGGTTTAAGAAATTAAAAAATGGAGTAAAAAAAAGAGACAGTCATATTCCTAAGTGGTCACTGCCAGACAGTAAGATGGGAACCAGACAACAGGGAAGGGCTTAAAGGAGTGGAAGGGAATGTCCAGTTGAGACAACCAAGGGGGATTTGTAGAGGTTGAAATCTGAGCTGGACCCTGTTGGGAGAGGGATCACTAGGTAGAAAAGATGGTGTGAAAAATGAAGTTAGAGAAACAGCATGAACAACGGGCAGATGCCAAGGTGAGATGGTGCCACACATGCTCTTGGGACCCTGGATAAAGCAGTTTGGCTAGAACAGAAGGTTCTTGTCAATTTCCATTGCAATTTCACCCTAAGGAAATGATTTGTGGGGAGGGCCTTGCCTATACAGCACAGTTTACCTTCAAGGCTCCATGTGCACCTCTGCTGGGTGAGATTTTCAGGAGCACTGATTGTGAGAGGAGAGCGCTGTGGTCTGTTAGTGCTATGCACTGGGATAAGAGTCAGGTGGGGCAAGGAGGGGCTCCTCTGTGACACAGGTTTGTCATTCCAGTCCTAGGTCCTAGGATGACTCGAAAGTTTTTGAACAAGGTCAATACAATGCAGTGTTTTAGTGCAATTCACCTGTGTGAAACACAGATTAGGCTGGAGAAAGAAGAGATTAGGGGAAGGAAACTGGTTAGGAGGTTATGATAGTACTCAAGGCCCCTTGCCCAGCTTTGGGCACTGGCCATGGGCATGAAGAGGATATGGCCACAGAGATGAAGAGCATATGGCCATCAGAAAATTCCTAAAAGGAAGAAATGATGCCGGCCTAAAAGGTGGGAGAGGTGAGGAGAGGGCCCGGGAAACTGCAGGCAGAGGAACTGGAGAATGGGAAAGGGGAAAGGAGCACTAACTCCTTTTCTGAGCTGCAGGAAATACAAGACATTGAAAAGTTCCAGATGGAGGAAAGGGAGCTTACACCGTTGTCTTTTTCTTTTTTTCAATATATGGTGCAGGTGGTACAGTAGGAAGCAGTCTATGGCATTGTTGGGGGCATGAGTTTTGCAGCCAGACAGAATGATTTTTAGTCATAATGTTTTAGTTAGTGGCTCCAACAATGATGGAATTATTATCAAAAAATTACTTTTAGCCTAGTTAAGTGTCTGCTTCCTCATCTACAAATGGAGACATTAATGACGCCTACTTACTGGGCCACCTGAGGCAGAGTAAAGACAATAAATCATAGCTACAGGTAAACTGTAATTTTTACTTTTATTTTCCTATATTTATATGTGCTGGGTGCAGAAGAAGTCAGCATTATGGTTGGAGGCTAAACAGTGGAGAAGACCAGACAACACTTTTAGGGAATGGGAAAGGGAGCCATTTTGTGATCAAATGCCTTAATCATCGGATCCTCTTTTCTTTTTTAAGGATTTTTTATTGTGAAAATTTTCAAACACAAAAGTAGACAGAGTAGTCTAATGAACTCCACTGTACCTATCACCTAGCTTTAACATTTTTCCAACTTTGCGGTTTTAAAAAAAGTTATGGAATTATTTTAAAGGAACAAATAGAAGAAAGGGAGGTTATACCTTTCTCTTTTTCTTTCTTTTCCATGTACGGTGCAGTGGGAGGCGATCTACTGGCATGGCTGGGGGCATGAGTTTTGCAGCCAGACAGAATGATTTTTAGTCACAAAGTTTTAGTTCAATTCTCTCATGGGAATATTTTTAGGAAACACACAATGGAAATTTAAAAAGAAAAATTGGTGGATTAAAATAAATGGGAAGAAAATTGTTAAAAATACAATAGAGTTGGCAAGAAAGCAGAAGTTTCAGAGGCAGAATAATTAAGTGAAAGTAAGAATCAGAGAATTAAGCCAAGAAATGAAACCAGGATTCACTTTGAAGATTTAATTTAACCCAAATGAACTTGAGCTTCTATTCTTAATGGTTTCTATGGATGTACCAGACAGGACCTAAAACCCAAATCCACACAAGATGGGAGTATGAGAGATTGCCACTCTTCCATATTTAAGCTGGACTTTCATAGGGCCACATCCTCAGCGGTAATGAAAGCTAGACATAGCCAGCTTCCCAGGGAGCCATAGGAAAACCTGATTGCCTCAAACCTTCATACTGAGCAAAGGAGAAAAAACATCTAAAAGGATTTGTAACCACAAAATACTCTCTCAACATGTTCTCAGCCCTAAAACAGCACTATCAGAGTACTTTGGAGAAAGAAAAATCCTCAGGGCAAAAATCTAAAGTGGCCCTGGGTTGGCAGTGGCCTCAGACTTCTGGCAGACACAAATATGTTCTCCGTGGAAGAAAACACCTTAAATTTGGGCTTCCAATAATTCCCATGAAGTTCCAAGAAACCATGTCTCACTGTCAAAAACCACAATACTCACAAACAGTCATGAATGAGAGCTAACAAGAAAAGAGGCATCAGACACCAGAACCAGAACCACAAATGCTTCACATATAAGAATTATCAGGCAAGTATCAGAACATACATGTGTAGGCAGAGCTATTAACACTAAGAGAAGTAAGTAACTTCCCTAAGTTTGGAGAGCTGTGGCAGCCAAAGTCTTTAGCCACAGTCTGAAATCAGGTCGTCAGATGCTAAAGCTTTTTATTTTTTCTTTTAAAGGGAATATTTAAAGCATTAAGTTTTTACCTCCTTTAACACTCTATTTTTGAGTTTCATCTATGTTGATACATGGAGCTCATCTAGTTGATTTTTTTATTTTAATATTGTATAATTCTTTATTATTTGAAAATATACAAGGATTCATTCATTCACTTTTCATTTTTCCACAATAATGGAAATTTAGGTTTTGAATTTTTACCACACTTGGGAGTTTCTTTGGTACAGAGGGCAGGAAGGCATGAGGATTTTTAACTTTATTAGATACAGCTAAATGGCATTCAAAATTTGCAAAGTTGGTGTTTTTTGTTGTTGTTGTTGTTTTAGGACAGTTTTGCTCAGTTGCTTAGGCATGATCTTGGCTCACTGCAAAGCAGTACAGTTTTATGTTCTCACTAGCAATGCATCCAAGTTACTTCAGCTCCATGTTCTTTTTTTTTTTTTTTTTTAAGTTTTTATTGCATTTTAGGATTTGGGGTACATGTGCAGAACATGCAAGATAGTTGCATAGGTACACACGTGGCAGTGTGTTTTGCTTCCTTCTGCCCCCTCACCCATATTTGGCATTTCTCCCC
>JAPYYA010003970.1:0-12281 GCA_028533165.1 Leontopithecus rosalia | reverse complement strand
TTTTTTTTTTGTAAGCACACATTTGCACAACCCAATACACACATCATGCTTGCTTCTCTTTTCTTGGGGTTAAGTCCCAGCATGACCAACCTCAGGCAGGTCTTTTCTTCTCCGTGGGCCTTACTTTCCTTTTCTGCTAAATGATGCTGATGGATACAGTGCTTTCCAAGGTACTTTTCCACAATAACGTTCTCAACCAGTGTGCATATTCCCCTCCTAGGGACATGTTTCTTGCAACTTTCCCTCACACGTGGCCCTGCACACACACACAGACACAGAGCTGCAGTGTGTGCACATCTGTTCTACACTCTGACCCTGCAAGCCTTCCCACCCTGGGCTATCTGGACTAGTAAGGAATGAAACAAGAAACAGAGGGTCCGAGTCATGGGAGTGAGGGTGAGGGAGGCAGAGTCCCAAAGGGACTTGGGAGGTTCTCGCCCTTAGGAGGTTCTGGGGAAGGAGGTCTGGGTCACATTCTTATGACCAGGGCCAGGCACTCTTTAAACTGGGAGATACGGGGAAGCAGTACTTCTGAACCCTCTCTGGACCCAGCTTCACTCCCACAAGCTCTGCAAATCACTTCTTAGTTTTTTTTTTTTTTAAATTTAGAGACCAGGTGTCTTAGTCCATTCTCACATTATAAAGAAATAAAGGAGACTGGGTAACTTACAAAGAAAAAAGGTTTAATTGGTTCATGGTTTTACAGGCTCCACAGGGCATGGCTGGGGAGGTTTCAGGAAACTTACAATCATGGTGGAAGGTGAAGGGAAAGCAGTTTCTTCTTCTTTTTTTTTTTTTTTTTTTTGAGACGGAGTTTCGCTCTTGTTACCCAGGCTGGAGTGCAATGGCGCGATCTCGGCTCACCGCAACCTCTGCTTCCTGGGTTCAGGCAATTCTCCTGCCTCAGTCTCCCGAGTAGCTGGGATTACAGGAGCAGTTTCTTCTTATATGGTTGAAGCAGGAGGAAGTGAGGGAGGAGGTGCTACACACTTTTAAATGGCCAGATCTGGTGGTAACTCACTATCATGAGAACAGCACCCAACGGGAAATACGCCCCCATGATCCAGTCACCTCCCACCAGACCCCAGCATGAAATTTGGGTGGGAACACAGACCCAAGCCATATCACCAGGTCATGCTCTGTTGCCCAGGCTGGAGTGCATGGCACGATCAAAGCTCATTGCAGCCTCAAACTCTCCGACGCAGCGATCCTCCTACCTTAGCCTCTGGAGTAGCTGGGACTACAGGCATGCACCACCACGTCCAGCTAATTCTTAGTATTTTTGAAAGCATGGGTAGCAGTGCGTGTGTGGGAGTAAGGAAGGGTGCAGAGGGCTGGTATTCCCCCTCTGTTCATTCTCCACAGGAGAAATTGAGCTGGGTGTGTCTAATCCCAGCTTGCCAGCGGAGGGCGCTTCTGTTCCATTACTCCACCACCCTGGCCTTGGTGAGCCGCGTGCAATTTCCTTTATCAAAGGTAGACCTCAGAGCAGGTTCTCTTTTGCTCAAAGTGAGGGAGCCTTCAACACAGACCACAGCCAACACAGATCGGGCATGGTGGTGGGCACCTGTAGTCTCAGCCATCAGGAGACTGAGGAGGGAGGATTGCTTGAGCCCAGGAGGTCGAGTCTAGTCTGGGCAACATAGGGAGACCCCATCGCTTAAAAAGCAAAAAACCACCAGTCCAGGCAACATGTTGAAACAAAAAGACACTCTCTACTAAAAATACAACAATTAGCCGGGCATGTTGGTGTATGCCTGTAGTCTCAGCTGCTAGGGAGGCTGAGGCAAGAGAATCACTCGAACCCAGGAGGCAGAGGTTACAGTGAGCTGAGATCATGCCCCTGCACTCCGGCATGCCTAACAAAGCCAGGCTGCCTCAAACCAAACCAAAACAAAACAAAAAAACCGCCCCAAAACCAAGCAAACAGAAAACAAAAACAAAACAAAAAAATACTCACAAGGTTTAGGCTGCTGCCCACCTTCCTCTGGTGGTGGGGTGGTGATTGAGAGGAGAGAGGGAATTATTTCTTGCCTGTGGGGTAATAGGGGATGCAAATTCTCATGCCTTGACTTGAGTTTCGTTCTCTAGCAGCAGATCCTAAGATGGAAACCAAGAATTCTCAGGAGGAGATGAGTGAGGAAGCAGGATAAAACAGTGCAGAAAGCTCACTAATGCCACAGGAAGCAAAATAACAACACAAAGCTGGTCCCCACTTAAGGCTAAGGGGCTGGCCCCATTCCCATGGGTCATTGTCTGAGGTCTGATCCCAGGAGGTGTGGGGGCCAGCATCTCCTAGTGGTTCCTATCTGGCCAAGGGCTGTGTATTAGTTTGGAAGGCTGCTGAAACGAAGTACCACCACCTGAATGGCTTAAACCACAGACTTTTTCTCCCCTAGTTTTGGAAGCTGCCAAGTTCAAGGTGCCAGCATGTTGGTGCTTTCTGAGGGTTACCAGGGAGAATCTGTTACATGCCTTTCCCTCAGTCTCCGGTGGTTTGCTGGCAATCTTTGGTTTTGCTTGGCTTGTAGAAGCATCACTTCAATCTCTGTCTTCTTTTTTGAGGCAGGGTCTTGTTCTGTCACGCAGGTTGGAGTGCAGTGGTGCAATCATGACTCACTGCAACCTCTGCCTCCCAGGCTCAAGCAATCCTATGCCTCCCTGGCATCTGGGACCACAAGCATGCGCCATCATGCTCAGCTAATTTTTTGTATTTTTGGTAGAGATGGAGTTTCACTGTGTTGCCCAGGCTGGTCTTGAACTCCTGAGCTCGAGTGATCCACCCACCTGTCTCCCAGAGTACCGGGATTACAATCATGAGCCAACGTGCCTGGCTGTCTGCCTTCATTTTTACCTGGCATTGTGTGTGTGTGTGTGTGTGTGTGTGTGTCCAAATATCTCCTTTTTATAAGGACAGTGGCGGTTCTAATCTGCTTGCATTATTATAAAGGAATACCCGAGGCTGCGTAATTTATAAAGAAAAGAGATTAATTTGGCTTACACTTCTGCAGGCTGTACAGGGAGCATGGCATTAGCATCTGCTTTGCTGAGGCCTCAGGATGCTTCCATTCATGGCAGAAGGCCAAGGGGGAGCTGGTGTGTGCAGAGATCACATGGTGAGAGAGGAAGCAAAGAGGAAGCAAAGATGAAGCACTGGCTCATTATAACACTCACTTCCTGCCTTCTTATTATGGGGAGGAGGGCACCATTCGTGAGGGATCCGTCCCCATGACTCAAACATCTCCCATTAGGCCCCACCTCCAAAACAGGGTAGGGGGGTGGGGATCACATTTCAACATGAGACTTGGAGGGGACAGATATCCAAACTTTATCAGAGGTTATATTGGATCAGGGCCCTAATGACCTAATGATATCATTTAAGTTAATTAGCTCTTTAAAGGGCTTCTTTCCAAATAAGTTCACATTCTAAGATATTGAGGGTTGGGACTTTAATGTTGGAATTTTAGGGGCATGCAATCAGTTCAGCCCATACCAGGCAGTGCTCTAGAGAGGAAACAGCTGTGAGTCATTAGCAGCCAGTGCTCTGAGTATCTGGGGATGGATGCACTGGCTGAGAAGGGGGTCTGTCTGAGGCACCTACAGCACCCACTACACCAGTGGTTCTCTAAGTGTGACCCCTGGGCCAGCAGCATCAGCCTCCCCTGGGAATTTGCTTGGAATGCAAAGTCTTGGGCCCTCCACTAGACCTTACTGAATCGAAAACTTGGGATGGTCCCTCTCAATCTGTCATGATTCCAATGCATACCAACATTGGGGAACTGCTGCAGTATACCACTTGGGTCACTGAACAACAAATGCTGATGGCAGAGAAAGGCAGTGAGCCTTGATCCAGGAGGCTTGAGGGTCCCCAGGGAACACAGGACTGCCGCACTGCATAACTCTATGGAGCACCATTCCAGTGGCAGTCCAGATCAGTGGCACTCACAGAGCATGAGTCTGAAAAATGCAATTGAGTACAGTTGCATGGTGCACCCCTGGAGAGGTGCAGCTCCTCCTTGGAGCCAGGCCTGGTCTATTCTGTTAAGGGGAGTGCAATGCTTTTTAGCAGGGCTGGAAAGTCTAATCAGGGCCAGGTATGGTGGCTTACCCCTGTAATCCCAGTGCTTTGGGAGGCCGAAGTGGGAGATGGCTTGAGCTCAAGACCAGCCTGGGCAGCATGGTGACCATCTCCTCCATCTCTACAAAAAATGAAAAAGTTATCCATGCATGGTGGTGCATGGCTGTAGTCCCAGCTACTTGGGAGGTTGAGACAGGAGGATCACTTGAGCCCAGGAGTTCCAGGCTGCAGTGAGCTAAGGTTGCACCACCGTACTCCAGCCTGGGTGACAGAGTAAGACTCTGTCTCAAAAAAAAAAAAAAAAAGTAAAAACAAAAATAACCAGGGGAGCCATGCCATGTGTGTGCCCTGATCATTGCTTGAGGTCCATCTGACCTACTCCATGATGTGAAACTGACACAGAGTGAGGACTCCTTTTAACAGGGGCCTGTGGATCCTAAGAATGGAAATAAAATAAAAATCCTGAGCTCCTTCAAGGGAAATTCCAGGTACCTAGCTAGCCCTGAGAACAAAATAAGTAACTTCTTAAACAAGAAAGACAATGTTGGTCTGAAACAATAGCCAAGGAAGTTAGAGTCAGGAGATAGTTGCTTTTCCTACAAAAACTAAAGATAACAACTCAACCAAGGTCCCTGAATTGTGTTTCAGATGCTGGCACATAGACCCCAGGTAAGAAGGAAGACTCAACTATTTTTTTATTGCATTTTAGGTTTTGGGGTACATGTGAAGAACATGCAAGATAGTTGCATAGGTACACACGTGGCAGTGTGATTTGCTGCCTTCCTCCCCTTCACCTATATCTGGCATTTCTCCCCCTGCTGTCTCTCCCCAACTCCCCACCCCCTGCTGTCCCTCCCCTATTCCCCCCAACAGACCCCAGTATGTAGTGCTCCCCTCCCTGTGTCCATGCGTTTTCATTGTTCAACACCCGCCTATGAGTGAGAACATGTGGTATTTCGTTTTCTGTTCTTGTGTCAGTTTGCTGAGAATGATGGTCTCCAGGTTCATCCCTGTCCCTACAAAGGACATGAACTCATCATTTTTGATGTCTGTATAATATTCCATGGTGTATATGTGCCATATTTTCCCTGTCCAGTCTATCATCAATGGGCATTTGGGTTGGTTCCAGGTCTTTGCTATTGTAAACAGTGCTGCAATAAACATTCATGTGCATGTGTCCTTATAGTAGAACAATTTATAATCCTTTGGATATATACCCGGTAATGGGATTGCTGGGTCAAATGGAATTTCTATTTCTAGGTCCTTGAGCAAGACTCAACTTTAACCACCACCTCTGTTCTAAGTTTCTTTTGAGGAGCTTGGAGAAAGTCACTCTCTGTTGGTCTGAGTGACACAGGTGCTAAAAAGAAGTTATTTAGGCAGATAGTGAGGGTAAGGAAGTCCTTGGCTACGTTTCCCTTTTAACAAAAAGCAGCCCTCAAGTCATTTATTTTCTAACAAAGAGCAGCCTGTAAAATCGAGCTGCAGACATAGATAAGCAGGCTGGAAGCTTGCAAGGGTGAATACTGGCAGCTGTGCCAATAGGAAAAGGTGGTGGTACACACATGGAATCCCAGTTACTCAGGAGGCTGAGGCAGGAGAATTGCTTGAACCTGGGAGGTGAAGGATGCAGTGAGCTGAGATCATGCCACTGCACTCCAGCCTGAGCGACAGAGCTAGACTCCATCTTAAAAATAAATAAATACAAATATTAGCTGGGTGTGGTGGTGGGCACCTGTCATCCCAGCTACTCCAGAGGCTGAGACACAAGAATCACTTAATCCTGGGGTGGTGGAGGTTGCAGTGAGCCACGATTGTGCCACTATACTCCAGCAGCTTGAGCAAAGAGCGAGACTCCATCCCAGAAAAAAAAAAAATAGAGAGAAAAGAAACAAGAAAATTGTCATGGGTATATAGAGCCTTGCTCTGTCTCTCAGGCTGGAGTACAGATCATAGCTCACTGCAGCCTCAGCCTCCTGGGCTGAATCCATCTTCACACCTCAGCCAGCTAATTTTTTATTTTTTTATTATTTTGAGACAGAGTCTCAAGATTTTTAAATGTTTTGTAGAGACAGGCCTTGCTATTTTGTCCAGGCTGCTCTCGAACTTCTGGTCTCAAGTGATCTGCCCTCCTCGGTCTCTCAAACTGCTGGGATTACAGGCATGAGCCGCCATGCCTGACCTCATATTTATTTATTTGTTTGTTTGTTTACTTACGTATTTTTTTTTTGAGACGGAGTCTCACTCTGTCATCCAGGCTGGAGTGAGGTGGTGCAATCTCAACTCACTGCAGCAGCCACCTCCAGGGTTTAAGTGATTCTCCTGCCACAGCCTCCTGAATAGCTGGGACTACAGGTGTGTGCCACACTTGGCTAATTTTTGTATTTTTGGTGGAGATGGGGTTTCGCCACGTTGGCCAGGCTGGTCTCAAACTCCCGAGTTCAGGCAATCTGCCCACCTCTGCCTCTCAAAGCACTAGAACTACAGGGATGAGGTACCATGCCCAGCTATTTATAGAGACAGAGTTTCACCATTTTACTTAGGCTCACCTTAAACTGGGCTCAAGCAATCTCCCACCTTGGCATCCCAAAGTGCTGGGACTGCAGCTATGACCCACCATGCCTGGCCTCTCTTTGCCTTTCTAATGTGGCTAGCAGAAAGTTTAAAACTGCATGTGTGGTTCACATGACATTTCTTTAAGGCAGCACTTCCCTGGAGGAACAGTGTATCCCAAAAGAGCAGACCTGGGTTGGCCACAGAATCTTCAATCCCGTCCCCAAGACTTGAGGCTGACAAGAAGTAGAACGAAGTAAAGGTGGAGGAGATGAAAAATGAGATACAGAGAAACAGATCTGATATAGTCCATCTTTCTCTCTCTTTTTAAAAAATATAGACTGAGTCTTTGAGACTGAGGCTGGTCTCAAACTCCTGACCTCAAACATGTCTGGCCATCTCTTTTTATTTTTAATTGTGATAAGAACACTAGGGGCCAGGTGCAGTGGCTCACACCTGTAATCCCAGCACTTTGGGAGGCCAAAGCAGAGGATTTGCTGAGCCAGGAGTTCAAGACCAGCCAGGGCAACGTAGCAAGATCCCCATCTCTTAAAAAAGAAATTCCAAAGAAAAAAGAACACAACATGAGATCTCCTCTCTTAACAGATTTTTTAAAGTGTTTAATACATTCCTGCTGACTGTAGGTAAATGTCATACGGCAGATTTCTAGAGCTTATTCATCTTGCTTGACTGGAACTTTCTGCCCATTGATTAGTAACTCCCCATTTCTCCCTCCCCCAGTCCCTAGCAACCACCATTCCACTCTTTGATTCCATGCACTTGACTATTTTAGATCCCTCCTATAAGTGGAATCATGCTCAGTACTCCTCTGACGCCCTTTCCCGCTCACTCCTTCCCACCCTGTCCTCCAGGCAACCAACATGAGTCACCTACCCATTGCCTTAGGGAGAAAGTTGTCAGCCTAAAACCAGAGAACAATGGAAGCAAATGCTTAGTTTATAAAATTAAAAGTCAGAGACAAAATCAAAGACAAAAATCAAACGTCCAGACTGGGCAAAACCCCCTTGATACATCCGTGTAGTGTGGGTAAAAAAAAAATTAATAAAAACCCACAGACTTTATCCTTTTCCAAAATCAAGAAGGGACCCTGGGGCAGAAACAGAGTTGAACTGGGAACAAAAAAACCAAGTTTTGTATTTTTAGTAGAGACGGGGTTTCACCATGTTGGCCAGGATGGTCTCGATCTCCTGATCCCGTGATCCAGCAGCCTTGGCCTCCCAAAGTGCTGGGATTACAGGCGTGAGCCACTGCGCCTGGCCAATTTTTGTATTTTTAGTAGAGACAAGGTTTTGCATGGTGGCCAACCTGGTCTCAAACTTCTGACCTCAAGCGATCTGCCTGCCTCAGCCTCCCAAAGTGTTGGGATTACAGGGGTGAGCCACTGCATCCAGTTGACAATTTTCATAATGTTTTATTTAACCCAATATGACTGAACTATTGTTACTTCAATGTGTTATCAATATGAAACATCATTACCTTCTTTTTCCATACTATATTTTAAAAACTACTGGGGCAGGCCGGGCACAGTGGCTCACGCCTGTGATCCTAGCACTTTGGGAGGCTGAGGTGAGTGGATCACCTGAGGTCAGGAGTTCAAGACCAGCCTGGCCATCAGGGTGAAACTCCATCTTAAAAAAAAAAAAAAAACTACTGGGGCGTAATTCATACTAATGATCCTGTCTTAAGGCGGACTCGCCACATTTCAAGTGCCTGATGGCCACATGTGCCCAGTGGATACTGCAGTGACAGTGGAGCTCTAGAGCTCTGAGCCTCTGTGTTCTGGGGTGACTTCACTCCTGTGACTAATGTCAGAGGATGGCTATAAGGCCCAGGGCGATTTGTGTCCAGCTCCAACTTAATCTCTCCTGGGGAAATGAACTTTGTTCTCTTTTAGTGGAGAATCTGTCCTGGGTTTGCCCATTGTAGGATGTTTTCTAGAGCACAGATGCTCATGTTGTTCTAAAAAACTAGGGTTCTTCACCTGGCAAGAAACAAAGACTCTTTATAGGGACGTAGGTTTGGATCAATAGGAGTTTTTTTACGTGACACAAGTAAGGAGAACATTGAGCAGTGTCTTCCCAAGGGAAACTGATAGGTGCTTTTTATGGGATGATGGAGAAGGGAGAGGGTGCATCATTGCATGTAGTGGGGTCCCACTTGTGCGGATGCGGTAAGCCATTATGTCAGTGCATAGGTTGCATGTTAAGGTAATGATGCTATAGTTCCTTTGAAGGTGGAGACTTTAGCATGGTAATGAGGAATGTTCACTTGGGTTAATGTATAAGTTGTGGGAGTCTGCCAGGAGCTGGTTTTAACCAATTAGGTGGCTGCATTCCATACAAGGTTTAGGAAGAAAAAGACTACAGGGCTGGAGGCTATAAAACAGGCTGATTGCTCAAGTTCATTAAACTCCTGTAATCTCTGGAGACCCTCCCTGTCTGCTTACATGAAGTCAACCTGACCTGCGTGTTAACATGGAGAGCAGAGGATGCTAGGTATTCATTTAAAAAATCATGTATTGAATATGTATAAGCTCAAGATTCTGTCTTAGCCTGTCGTTCAGGGTCCTAGGGGAATGGGGCAAAGCCTCAGTCTTTTTTTTTTTTCGAGACAGAGTCTCACTCTGTTGCCCAAGCTGGAGTGCACTGGCATGATCTTGGCTCATTGCAACCTTTGACTCCTGGATTCAAATGATTCTTGTGCCTAAGCCTCCTGAATAGTTGGGATTATGGGCAAGTGCCACCATGTTTGGCAATGTTTTTGCATTTTGGGTTTTACCATGTTGGCCAGGCTGGTCTCAAACTCCTGGCCTCAGGTGATGCACCTGCCTCAGACTCCCAAAGTGCTGGGATTACAGGTGTTAGCCACCACGTCCGGTTTCAGTCTTTAGGATCAAAAGCAAAAGTCCCTGCCCTTGTGGAGCTTTCATTCCTTGGAGGGAAATAGGGAGGACAGGAAGTATAGCTGGGGCTGAGGTGGTGTGTGAAGACCTCTCAATGGTGAGGTGACATTTGAATAAGCACAAGAAAGAACTGAAGGGTTGGTAAGGGACGGGGAGGAAGCTGACAGGAGTCTGTCTCCTTGGGTTCAGATCCTGGCTTCAGAGACTTCAGTTTCCAACCATGGCAGACTAGGAGGGACCAGATTTACCCTCTTGCTTTAAACAACTCAAAAGCCTGACGACATATGTGAAACAATAATTTTCGGACATTGAACAACAGACAGCACAATACAGAGATCCTGAAAGAAGGGAAATGGCTAAGTCTTGTGATGGCCACAGGCCTTGATGCAGAGAGGAGAAACCCAACAGAACACGAGTCCTTGAGTTGAGAGTTTGGGGAGGCAAGGCAGAGAGGATTTTGGAGCTGTTTGGAGGGTTCCCGTTCATTCTTTAGCTGAGTACTGATCAGCATATGCCTGGGAAGGAACTCCCAGAGGCCAGGGAAAGACCAGCAAGAAGGATCAGCTACGATCAGGAATTGTGTTCTTACTGACCAGAAAGACCTCTGTATTAGTCCATTTTGCATTGCTCCAAAGGAATACCTGAGGCTGGGTAATTTATAAAGAAAAGAGGTTTATTTGGCTCAGGATTCTGCAGGCTGTATAAGCATGGCACCAACCTCTGCTCAGCTTCCGGTGACAGGAAGCTTTCAGTCATGGTGGAAGGTGAGAGGGGAGTAGGTGTGTCACATGGTGAGAGAGGGAGCAAGAGAGAGGGGAGGAGATGCCAGACCCTTTTAAACAACCAGCTTCTGCATCAACTAACAGAGCGAGAACTTATTCATTACCATGGGAAGTGCACCAAGCCATTCATGAGGGATCCATGACCCAAACACCTCCACTAGGCCCCACCTCCAACACTGGGGATTACATTTCAACACTAGATTTGGAGGAAACACATACCAAAACCATATCAACCTCCTAATATATGGGACATTGAGCAGAGTCCTGAGAAGGATATTGTCCCACTGGTGGCCAAATGAACTTTAGACTAGAGGCTGTTTTGGAACTGGCTAACAGTCTGAAAAACAAGTCTCCAAAGCTTCATACTGTTTCCCATAACTTAAATGCATGCTAAAACAAAATCCCCAAATATTTATAGGAATATAAAAAATGTTTGCACTCAGCAATGTAGAATTCATAATGTTTGATGTCCAGTAAAAATGAAAAGGCACACAAAGAAGCAGACAAATAGGAGCCACAATCATGAAAACAATCATTCAATAGAAAGAGACCCAAAGATGTTACAGATGTTAGAATTAGTAAACAAGGACATTAAAACAGCTATTAGAAATGTGCTTTTTTTTTTTTTGAGACAGAGTTTCGCTCTTGTTACCCAGACTGGAGTGCAATGGTGCCATCTTGGCTCACTGCAACCTCCGCCTCCTGAGTTCAAGCAATTTTCCTGCCTCAGCCTCCTGAATAGCTGGGACTACAGGCACACGCCACCATGCCCAGCTAATTTTTGTATTTTTAGTAGAGACAGGGTTTCACCATGTTGACCAGGATGGTCTCAATTTATTGACCTCGTGATCCACCCGCCTTGGCCTCCCAAAGTGCTGGGATTATAGGTGTGAGCCACTGCGCCTAGCTAGAAATGTGTTTTATATGGGGAATAGTTGCACAGAAAGAGCAGAGACTCCTAAGGGAGGGACTGGGCCTTCCAGGAGATAGACGGAGAGGGCTCCCCAGGCCTCAGAGCTGTCCTGAGTCCAGCACCAACCACAAGGATTCTTACAATAAGTCCCTATTTTCTTGAGACAATTGGAGAGGTTTCTCGTCTTATGATCAGCAAATCCTGAATAAAGCCACTTTCAGTTTTGAGAGAGAAAAAAAGAAATGTACTCAAGAAGATGGAGGCCTGAGCATGTTAATGAGAGATATAAGGGATAGAGAAAAAGAGACCAAAATTAAATTTCAAGAAATGATAGTACAATGGTGGAGCAAATAGCAGATCAGACACTATGAAGGCATAGGCAATGGGAAATATTCAGACAGAGAAAAAAGACTAAAGAAAAAAATGTCACACACAAACAAAAAGAACAGAGCCTGTGGCTGAGTGCTGTGGCTCATGCCTGTAATCCCAGCACTTTGGGAGACCAAGGCAGGCGAATCACTTGAGGCCAGGAGTTTAAGACCAGCCTGGCCAACATGGCAAAAACCCTTCTCTACTAAAAAAAAAATACAAAAATTAGACAGGTGTTGTGGTGCATGCCTGCAGTCCTAGCTACTTGAGAGGCTGAGGCAGATGATTACTTGAACTTGGGAGGTGGAGGCTGCAGTGAGCTGAGATTGTGCCACTGCACTCCAGCCTGAGCAACAGAACAAGACTCTGTTTCAACGCCCCTCCACCCCAAAAAAAGAAACCTCCACCAACAACAAACAGCCTTGATAAAGTGTGGTCAACACCAAGTACTATAATATATGTACAATTGGAGTCCCTGAAGGAGAGGTGAGAAGTAAGGGGGATAGAAAATGTATTTGAGGAAGATGGCGCTGTAGAAGCAACTCACCACTGCAGCTCTCAGTCAAGACGCAGAGGGTAAGCAAACACCGCATTTTCAGACGGATCCTTATAGCCCACAGAGCGGGGGAAAAAGCCCAGGTGTAAAAGGCACGCAGGACTCAA
>JAPYYA010003969.1:0-12282 GCA_028533165.1 Leontopithecus rosalia | reverse complement strand
ATGATAGACTGGACTGGGAAAATGTGGCACATATACACCATGGAATACTATGCAGCAATCAAAAATGATGGGTTCGTGTCCTCTGTAGGGACATGGATGAATCTGGAGAACATCATTCTCAGAAAATTGACACAAGAACAGAAAATGAAACACCGTATATTCTCACTCATAGGCGGGTGATGAAAAATGAGAACACATGGACACAGGAAAGGGGTGTACTACACACTGGGGTCTATTGGGGGGAATAGGGTAGGGACAGTGGGGCGGGGGAGCTGGGGAGGGATAGCATGGGGAGAAATGCCAAATGTGGGTGAAAGGGCAGAAGGCAGCAAAACACACAGCCACGTGTGTAACTATGCAACTATCTTACATGTTCTGCACATGTACCCCAAAACCTAAAACGCAATAAAAAGAAAAAATAATAATAAGACCATGTTTGTAGATAAAGTTGTTCGCTGAAGAGTTCGGTAATATTTCTTCAAGATAGAATACCGTTTTCTTTAATTGTGTATTCAAATGTAGGCATATCATTGATGCTGAAAATTTTTAAAACAAAAAAAAGAAAGACATGGTGTAAGGAGAAATTGATTGCTTTCGATTTGTGGCTGAAAATAGTCCAAATTTCCTTTCTAATATGACCTGAAAATCTTGCGTATTGTGAAAACCACTTTAGTCCTTTTGTTTTACCCATTGGTCGAATCCAGTCATTTCCATTACCACATCAGTTTGAGTCTCCTACATTTCATCCTCCGGTAAATGAAGAAACACCTTTCAGGAGTGTCAAATGCTTAAAAAGTTTAATAGATACAAGCATTGCTTTTAAACACCTGATATGTTCATGATGTGCTTTCAGATACTTTTAGGCATTTAAAAAATTTGTTTTTCACAGTTTCCCAGCTTTTTTTTTTTTAATGTTTTTTCTATTCTTTTAGTTGAAGAGATTGAGGCTCTGAGTGTTTGATTTAATCAAAGTCACACAGAGAGGAAGTCAAAAGCTGGGATTCAAACCTCATCTCTGATACTCCAGAATAGTGTTATCCTGAGTATATTTTAGTTTTTAAATTCAGAATTACATATGTTTTCACAAGCTTTTCCTGATATAGAAAATCCTATCATCAGATCAGGGCAAGAACTGTTTCTGTGTTTGAGGTGTATAACTATATCCATCTGCCTTTTCCAAAACCTTACAAATACAGACATGGGGTTGGGGTTGTGGGACAACAAAGCAATAGTTTACATGTTTTATTAATTGAAAGAAACAGAAGCTCATATTCTCCCTGTGTGAGGATAGGTAGGCCAATATGAAGACTTCATTTTTGCTAACAAGATAAGTAGCTATTAGGTGGTTTAATCTTATTCTTTCAGGACATCGTACATAGATGTCACAAGAGTCTCAAAGATAATCTGTATGTTAGGGTTTTTTGACAGTCTTAATAAAATAAAATGAAAAACAAATTAAAGATACATAAATGCCACTGAGGAGGTGATGATTTATTGTCAACATAATGATTTTCACACAGTCCTGAAATGAAGAGCGTTGCAAACAACAGCAAACCCAATATTATCTTAAAGAAATGAAAACATTCCAAGGTTAAATATCATAATGACTGACAGATCTGAAGTAAACATCATAGGACCTTGGAAGCTACAGCACACTTAAGGCCTGGAAAGACATTGTTATCCCCACTAATTTATATGCTTCATCTCTCTACTTTGTTTCTGTAAGTATTTTGAACAAAGCTTACCCACGTTATTTGCTAAATGGTAGATGGACAAATAGGCAATAGAGCACTTTCTATCTCTCAATGAACAGAGGAACGAGAACTGTCACTCTCAGATCCACTTATTAGAAAAATGTTTTATAACTTCCTTAACATTCTAAGCAGAATTGATTGGTATTCCAAGGATAAGAACTTAATGTGACTGGCATAATTGGCTCATATGCCCATCCCTGTTCCACAACACCTATCACCATCACTGTGACTGTGATATATAAAAATGGACATTCTCTTTCCAGAAAGTTTGGAGAAATGGTATCACACAGAAATAAACAACACAAATATAAATAAATTTTTTTAAAAAACAAACAAACCGGTATTTATCTACTTGAACAGCCAAGAATGGCAGAATAATTTCAGTGAGAAACAATAACAACGAAAATATTATTTACAAAAAATGATCACTAGAGTATATATAAGAAATCAGTTTATGTAATAGACTGTAGAGATTTGATTGGTAGCACTTAAAAAGCATACATCATTCTACTACACCAGTGATTAAGTAGCAATGTACCTAGCAGTAATTGTGACTCGTGGAGAAATCAAGCCATCAAAGACTGGCAGGTACCAAGAAATATGCCATATGAACTAATAACATTAATTCTGGAACCAAGAAATGTTACTTTTCAATCTTGGTTAGGCAATAGAATCACCCAGGGAGCTTTTGAACATTGAGATATTCAGGCTAACCTCATAGTCAACTAAATCAAAATACATAATTCAGTTTTACCTATTCACAAGTTGATGAATATTAGAATTGTTTTCAAATATTGGCTATTATGACAAAGTTCCTAAAGACGTTCTTAGACTGTGTTTGCTTGAAACAAGAGCTATATAGAAACAGTATTTTAAGTCATAGGGTAGGTATTTATTTACCTATAAAGGACAATGGCAAACTTTATCACCAAGGAACTTGCACCGATTTACACACCTAATAGCCAAGTGTAAGCATTCAAGTTCTCCACATGTTCACCAAAATTTGGGACTGTTAATCTTTTCAATGTCAGCCATTCTAATGTGTATGCTATGGTGTCTCATTGTGATATTAATTTGCATTTTCCCAAATGCAAGTTGAACAACGCCAGTCAAGTGCACTGTCTATATTTTACTGAACTTTACTTACTCATTTGCAGTCCTTTACATATCAGTTGTCAGATGTATATACATAATGAGAATATTTATTTTTTGATGAGAACATTATACATTTATTCTTAGAAATACTGAAATACAAAGTACTTAATTTTTAGCTATATTCAGCATGATGTGCTATTGCTCTAAAAAATCCAATTGATTCTTCTTATCTAACTTCCTACCTTTTGACTATCATCTCCCAACTCCCCCTATCTCCATCATCTGGTAATCATTACGCTGCTTTCTGCCTCTGTTACTTCAATTGTTTCAGGTTCCACACACATATAGGTGAGAACATGCATTGTTTGGCTTTCTGAGCCTGGCTTATTTTATGTAACCTAATGTTCTCCAGTTCCATCCATGTTGTAGCAAATGACAGAATTTCTTTGTTTTTTAGAGCTGAACAATATTTCAGACAATGATATTATTTATTCACAATGAATGGTTAGTCTTTCCATATAAATGCTTTCTATTAATTTATTCTGATTATTTAATTCTTTTTTCCTGAATTGTGGCCATGGTTATCCCAAGATCATGAAAATATTATTATAATTTTCATGAAAATATCATTATAATTTTCATGAAAATATCATTATAATTTTTCATGATTCTGGCATAACCATGGCCACAATCCAGGTAAAAAGAATTCAATACTCAGAATTAAATAATAGAAAGCATTTAGCAAACCCATTACTGGGTATATATCCAAAGGATTATAAATCATTCTATTATAAAGACACATGCACATGTATGTTCATTGAGGCACTGTTTAGCAAAGACCTGGAACCAACCCAAATGCCCATTGTTGATAGACTGGACAAGGAAAATGTGGCACATATACACCATGGAATACTATGCAGCCATAAAAACGGTGACTTCGTGTCCATTGTAGGGACATCGATGAATCTGGAAACCATCATTCTCAGCAAACTGACACAAGAACAGAAAATCAAACACCACATGTTCTCACTTATAGGCAGGTGTTGAACAATGAGAACCTGTGAACATAGGGAGGGGAGCATCACCCACTGGAGTCTGTTGGGGGGGCTAGGGAAGAACAGCGAGGGGTAAGGAGATTGGGGAGGGATAACATGGGGTGAAATGTTATCCCCAAGCAATGTAATTTGCTGCCTCCATCCCCCTGTCACCAGATATAGGTGGTGATACTATACAGGTGGTGACACTATATCTGGTGACAGGGGGATGGAGGCAGCAAATTACATTGCCATGTATGTACAATGCAACAATTCTGCATGATCTGCACATGTACCCCAGAATCTATATGTATATAGATTATAAACATATATATATAGTATTATCATAATTTTTCTAAAAGATTTTTTGTTTTACCTTTAATACTTTGGCATTTTATCCAACTCAAATAAATGTTTTGATAAAACTCAATGTTTCTTTCTGTATACTTGCATTTAAATTGCTCTATTTACCGTAAATACTATCTATTCCTTATTGAATTGTGTCACTGTCATAAATCAAGTGAACCTATATGAATGTATAAATGTCTGAAATATGTTATATTCCATTAGTCTATTTGTCTCTTCTTTTGTCAATACCACAAAGCTTAACAAATGTAGCTTTAGAGTTAGACTTGAAATCTAATGGTTTAATTTTTTTTTTTACTTCTCTTACCTAATATAGATCTTTACATTTCCATATAAATTTTTAAATCAATTTGTCAAATTTAACAATTAAAACCTATAAATCAACTGATTTGTAGCATTTTATTTCTTATAAGAAAAATACTTCAAATATCTAGGATGAAATATTAATAATTGCATATGTGTGACTCATTGTATTATTACAGTTATAACATTGTAAATATTAATATTCTCTATATACAAACATTTTCAAAATATGAAAATCAAGTATGAAAATCAATACTAGATTACAATGTAAAAATTCTTATGAATACTTTTTACAATAGCTAAAACTCATTCTTTTATTTCATAGCAAGTAGCAAAATGGAAAAAATAATAATCATAAGAAAGATGCCAGTTTTAAAAATACATCATTTATTCTTGCAACAACATTTAATAAGCTAGTCTATGCCATCCACTATGCTAGCAATATGCTACCTGCTTTACTGCAGCTTACTTTACACTGTCATGGAACGAATTGACTTGGTCCACAAAGTTGAACATTGAGCCAATGAACACGTGAACATTGATCCAATGAACACAGGACCCAACCAAAGCAATTACACACACACACACACACACACACACACACACACACACACACACACACATTCTGCTGTCTCTTGAATAAGAAGTATTTGGAGAAATCTCAGAGAAAAAGCAAAGAGGAAGGAGAGAATTCTTGACAACAAAACCAAATGGGGCTTATTTTCAATAGGGAGGCAAACAGTAGGCAATTGGTAATTAAGAAGTAATGATCACATAATTTAAAAGAATTTATGGGAAGATTATGGTAATACTTTCTTATATTTCCACCCTTTCGTCAATAAATATTAACATTCATCCAACGACTATTTACTAATAGGAGAGAGTATATAGTTTTCTTCTCCTCAAAAACCTTTCCTTAGGATCTCTATGCTAGCATGATTTTCATTGTTGCAAAGATTTGCAACTGTAGGACTTAAAGTTTCATTTTATCCCCTAGAATCCACTAGTAGACTGCTAAGAATGCTAAAAATAATACACAATTCCAGCTGTACATGCAATTCATAATGCCTTAAATATTGCTTGGCAATCTGATAGCATACTATATACTTAATTATCAGGAACATAACAGACCTAAATTCCTATTTTACCTCTACTCTGCAACCCTTCTGTGATCTTACACCCCTTCTGTGACAACTTGATCTCCTTGAGAAAAATTTGCTGCATCAGAAAAATGAAGATAAAGACATAATTTGATAATCTCATTCAAAAAATTTTAGATTTCAATATCACTATGTGGTAATGGAACTCATTAAGTAAAACAATTTAATTTTCTAAGAAATATTGGTCATTATTGTGTTCAAAATGTAAAAAAAGGAGCTCAGATTTTTGGCTTGCACATTCTTAAAGGCTTATTACTGTAATAGGTCCATTAAAAGGGATAGATTTGGGAAGGGAGAAAAACTTAAGTTGGGCAAGTTGGTTTCAAAGGATATTTAGTTAGCAATGCCTAATGGCTCTAGGGAGATGGATCCAGGATTCTGGAATAAAATCTAGGATAAAACATTGTGTCCTAGGATGTTGTCCTGCAAGACTTCCTTGAATGCAGAATCAACTTGTAGCATCTCCGCTTAGACTTGGCCTTGTGCAGAAGAGTAATACACAAGCCAATTATCCATCAGAAATATCCGAGTGAGTTTTGCAGAGAATTTACCATGTTTCTCTAATACCTATCAATTAAGAACCTCTTGCCAACAAAATAGTCTCTTGTTACAGATGTTACTAGATGTTTTACTTTCCTTGGTATCAACTGTCTCTGTAAATATACTATATCCGCAAATGTTTATTCTTATTTTCAGAAAAGATCTAACCTTGCTGCAATCCCCAGAGAGCTCAGCAATCCCAGAGCCAATGGTGAGGTAAAAAGCAAGAGACAAGCCATTATATATAAGAGAAGTCTTTTGTGGCAGACAAATTCAGCAATATCGTGGGTTTGTACATCAGGATTCTTTAGTTTTTATCAAAGGTGCCCATATCCACTCACTGGTGAGTACCCAGATATTCTCATTTTTTTGGCTTTCATTTGAATTCTATTTTTGGTAATTAATCACATAGAACTGAAGTTCAGAACATAGATCTGAAAGCAAGAATTAGTAGAGGATTCCAGTTAATTGACTAGGATTTACTAATATTTTACAGAAAAAATACAATCAGATGCATGCATAAATGCAAAATTTAAATCTGGCTTGTCTATGGAAAGACATGTCCACAAATAATTTTTCCAATGTATTATATAGACAGATTCTAGAATAAAGTGGCACCCATTTATCTTCATTACGACAGCCAAATAAATGCTTTGTTTTGTCAAAAGAAAGCTGAAAGAAGTCACAAATTTTAACACTGCTTTTCTTTCTACCAAATTTTCAGATATTCCTATTTTACCAAAACAAGTTTCTGTGTTTCATTGTAGAGCCCTTTGAATGCATAATGTCCATTATCAACACATCATGCGTTGAAATCACCACCTTCTTCTTGGTTGGAATGCCAGGGCTAGAAAATGCACACCGCTGGATCTCTATCCCCATCTGCAGCGTGTATCTTATTGCTATTCTAGGAAATTTCACCGTTCTTTTTATCATCAGGACAGAGCCCTCTTTGCATGAGCCTATGTACTATTTTCTTTGCATGTTGGCTATGTCAGACTTAGGTTTGTCTTTGTCTTCTCTCCCCACTATGTTAAGGATCTTCCTGTTCAACACTCCAGAAATTTCTTCCAATGCCTGCTTTGCCCAGGAGTTCTTCATTCATGGGTTCTCAGCATTGGAGTCCTCAGTCCTCCTGATCATGTCATTTCATAGGTTCCTAGCCATCCACAATCCTCTGAGATACAGCTCAATTCTTACAACTGTCAGAGTTGCCCAAATAGGAATAGTATTCGCCTTTAAGAGCATGCTCCTGGTTCTTCCCTTCCCTTTCACTTTAAGAAGCTTGAGATATTGTGAGAAAAACCAATTATCTCATTCCTACTGTCTCCACCAAGATGTGATGAAGTTGGCCTGCTCTGACAACTGAATTGATGTCATCTATGGCTTTTTTGGAGCACTCTGCCTTATAGTAGACTTTATTCTCATTGCTGTGTCTTATATCCTGATCCTCAAGACTGTACTGGGAATTGCATCCAAAAAGGAGCAGCTTAAGGCTCTCAATACTTGTGTTTCACACATCTGTGCAGTGATCATCTTCTACCTGCCCATCATCAGCCTGGCTGTTGTCCATCGCTTTGCCCAGCATGTCTCTCCCCTCCTTAATGTTCTCATGGCAAATGTTCTGTTACTTGTACCTCCACTGATGAACCCAATTGTTTATTGTGCAAAAACTAAACAGATTAGAGTGAAAGCTGTAGCAAAATTATGTCAACGGCACCTATAACTTGCATATTGGATAGAAAACAGGGAGACATCTGGTAAGATATTTAAGGTAAATATGAGAAAAAGTATTATTTGACACAAAAAATTATCAACAGATATATTTTTTATCATTGACTTATTTTATTCACTCTGGATACTGAGAATGGGAATCAAACTAGAAATAGAAAATGCATTGCCCGAAGTCCCCATTTCAGTTAACTAGAATAAAAATAAATGATAGCAGCTTATGATACAGCTATCTTATGATAGCAGCTCTGATACAAGCAACACATTACATCTGAGACAGAAAAGTGACAATTTTCACAGTTCTGACAGAATTTGGATTGCTCGTTGTTCACATTCAGTAACTATAATAATAATAAATGTCTTATGATAGCAGCTCCAATACAAGTAACACATTACAATTAAGACAGAAAAGTGACAATTTTCACAGTTCTGGCAGAATTTGGATTCCTCATTGTCCAATTCAATCTCTCTAAACCAAGTTCTTTTAATGCTAGACCTAAATTATATATTAACTCTTTCTCTTTGTTCATTTTAATCATCTTGGTATATCATCATAGTTTTTAAAAAATTTAATCTTTTATAATCAATATGGGGGTACATCTGTTGGATTTTTACATGTGTATATTAGATCCAGATAGTGAGCATAGTACCCAAAAGATGGTTTTTCAGTCCGATCCCACCTCCTTCTCTTTCCCACTACCAGTAGTCTGCAGTCACCAGCATTTCTTTAGTAAAATGTTGCTAAGTTCCCTGCTTTATAATTGATTCACTATGCAAAGCAAGAGTAATCTATAGGCAAATTGAAAGTATAAGTGCCTATTTTAAATTTAAATTCTTACTTCATTAGAAATACAATTAAATCAATAAAGAATATATTCTAAGACCCTACATGAACAAGACCCTTTCTACTTCTTTAATACCATGAAATACTTGTTAATCTCCAGCCACATTGACCTACTGAACAGTTTTTGAATTTAGAGAGCTCTGTGTTTTCTGTGAGTATTCACACCATACCTCTTTTGTTAAAATGCTCTTGACACCAATTTTGTATAATGCATTTCTATTCTTTTTTTTTTTTAACTTTTGGCTTAATTTCATCATAGATTACCTAGTCCAAGTTTTTATTATGACCCTCTTTTTTCTCTTTTATTGCTGGTATATTCTTTATTATACTTCATATTTGCAATTGTAGATATATTTGTACTTATTTCATTTTCTACTTCTGAATAAAGTATACAATAAGTGATTGAAAAGGCAAATCTATTTTCTTTATTTTTTTTCCTGCCTAATGTCTAGGACACTTCTGATGCAGAGTAGATTTCAGTAAAACATTGCAAATGAATGAATTTAAAAATAAGACCATGTTTATAGTAAAAGTTGTTTGCAGAAGCGTTCAGTCATCTTTCTTCAAGGTAGGATACAATTTTTCACTGGGCAGGGCATCTGTGAAAAAAGGCAACATCACATCAGGAACTTACAAATAAAGCCCCATCTTCCTGGGACAGAGCTCCTGGGAAAAAAAAGGTGGTTATGAGTTCCACTGCAGCAGACTTAAAAGTACCTGCCCAGCAGCTCTGAACAGAGCAACAGAACTCACAGCTCAGCACTTGAGCTCCTATAAGGGACAGACTGTCTCATCAAGCTGCTTCACCACCCACATATATCCAAAGAGACACCTCATAAAGGAGAGCTCAGGCTGACATCTTGTGGGTATCCTTCTGGGACAAAGATAACAGAATAAGAAACTGGCTGCAACCCTTACTTGTCCTGCAGCCACTGCAGGTGATCCCCAGGGAAGCAGGGTCTGGAGTGGACCTCCAGCAGTCCTACAGCAGAGGGGCCTGTTAGAAGGAAAATTAAGAAAGAGAAAGAAATAACTTTATCATTAACAAACTGGATGTCCACTCAGAGACCCCATCTGAAAGTCAACAACTACAAAGACCACAGGGAGATAAATCCACAAAGATGGGAAGAAACCAGCACAAAAAGGATGAAAACACCCAAAACCAGACACCTCTCCTTCTTCAAGGGATCACAACTCCTTGCCAGCAAGGGAACAAGGCTGGATGGAGAATGACTCCAATGAATTGACAGAAACAGGTTTCAGAAGGTGGGTAATAACAAACTTCTCTTAACTAAGGGAACATGTTCTAACCCAATGCAAAGAAACTAAGAACCTTGAAAAAAAGTTTGATGAAATGCTAATGAGAATAAACAGCTTAGAGAAGAATTGACCAAGCAGAAGAAAGGATATCAGAGATTGAAGATCAACTCAATGAAATAAAATGAGAAGGCAAGATTAGACAAAAAAGAGTAAAAAGAAATGAACAAAGCCTCCAAGAAATATGTAATTATGTGAAAAGACCTAATCTGCGTTTGATAGGTGCACCTGAATGTGACAGAGAGAATGAATCCAAGCTGGAAAACACTCTTCAGGATAATATCCAAGAGAACTTCCCCAACCTAGCAAGGCAGGCCAATATTCAAGTCCAGGAAATACAAAGAACACCACAAAGATATTCCTCAAGAAGAGCAACCCCAAAGCACATAATTGTCAGATTCACCAGGGTTGAAATGAAGGAGAAAATGCAAAGTCAGCCAGAGAGGAGGGTCTAGTTACCCACAAAGGGAAGCCCATCAGATTCACAGCAGATCTCTCAGCAGAAACCCTGCAAGCCAGAAGAGAGTGGGAACCAATATTCAACATCCTTAAAGAAAAGAACTTTCAAACTAGAATTTCATATCCAGCCAAACTAAGCTTCATAAGTGAAGGAGAAATATAATCCTTTATGAACAAGCAATTGCTCAGAGATTTCATCACCACCAGGCCTGCTTTACAACAGCTCCTCGAAGAAGCACTAAACAAGGAAAGGAACAACTCGTACCAGCCACTCCTAAAACGTACCAAATGGTAAAGAGCATCGACACAATGAAGAAACTGCATCAACTAATAGGCAAAACAACCAGCTAGCATCAAAATGGCAGGACCAAATTCACACATAACAATATTAACCTTAAATGTAAATGGGTATATGCCCCAAAAAACACACACACTGGCAAATTGGACAAAAAGTGAATTTCAAATGTAGGCATATCACTGATGCTAAGGATTTTTAAAACAGGGGAAAAAATATGGTGTTAGAGGAATTTATTACCTTGGATTTGTGGCTGAAAAACAGTCCAAACTGCCTGTTTAATATGACCTCAAAATCTTGCATATTGTGAAAATCACCTTAGCCTTTTCATTTTACCACTGATTGAATCAAGTCATTTCCATCAACCACATCAGCTCAAGTCTCCTACACTTGCATCCTCAGGTAAGTAAAGAAACACCTTCCAGGAGTGTCAAATGCATAAAAGTAATAATCAGTCCACAACTGACAGTACCTTACAATTAATGGAAAATTTTAATAGATACAGAATTGCTTTTAAACCCCTAATATATGCACAATATGCTGCCAGTATTTTCAGGCATTTTAAATGTCTGTTTTTCACAGTGTCCTAGCTTTTTATTAAATGTTTTTTCTATTCTTTTATTTGAAGAGATTGAGGCTCTGCAAGTTTGATTTAATCAAAGTCACACAGAGGAAGTCAAAAGCTGGGATTCAAACCTCATCTCTGATACTCCAGGATAGTATTATCCTGAGTATATTTTAGTTTTTAAATTCAGAACTACATATATTTTCACAAACTTTTCCTAGTATAGGAAATCCTATCATCAGATCAGGGCAAGAACTGTTTCTGTGTTTGAGGTGCCTAACTATATCCATCTGTCTTTTCCAAAACCTTACAAATACAGACATGGGGTTGGGATTGTGGTACAACAAAGCAATAGTTTACATGTTTTATTAATTGAAAGAAACAGAAGCTCATATTCTCCCAGTGTGAGGATAGGCAGGCCAATATGAAGACTTCACTTCTGCTAACAAGGTGAGTAGCAATTAGGTGGCTTTAATAGGCATCTTATATTGTTTCAGGATATTGTAGGTAGATGTCACATGCAAGAGTCTCAAAGATAATGTCCGTTTTTGGGGGGGCGTTTGACAGTCTTAATAAAATGAATGAAAAATAAATTAAAGATACATAAATGCCAATGAGGAGGTGATGATTTATGGTCAATGTAATGATTTTCACGTTTCTGAAATAAAGAACGTAGTTTTTGAAGGATTTAAAGCTCAACTGTGAGGCTCCTTAAAAACTATACTACAAGGCTACAGTAATCAAAACAGCATGGTACTGGTATCAAAACAGAGATATAGACCAATGGAATAGAACAGAGGCATCGAAGGCATCACAACA
>JAPYYA010003968.1:0-12282 GCA_028533165.1 Leontopithecus rosalia | reverse complement strand
GCATCACGTTCCCTATATAAAATATAAAACAGAGCAAAATAAGAAATCTGAGGCAGGTATGCCATGCACTCCCTTCGGAATCAAGTACACTATAATCAGAATTTTGTACAAAATCCTGGGGTGGCCACAGCAAGGAAAAGAAACGCAACAAGTGCAGTGTTCCGTTTTCATTTATAAATGTATTTTTCAAAATTGTGGCTGTGTTTTACAAATCAAATACATATAGACTTGAGGTACGAGTTACAAAAATATAGATAATTAGTTTGACGTGGTGTTGTGGACACCTGCAACCCCACCTACATTAAGGGCATAGGCAGGATATTCGCTTGAACCCAGATGGCCGGTGTGGAAATAAGCCAAGATCCCACCTTTGCACTCCAGCTGAGGAGAAAAGAGGGAAATAATACATCATAATGAAAGGCTGGGCGAGGGATGGAGTCCCGCAGGCACCCAGTTTTGTTTCTGGTGTGCAGACAGATCTGTGTAAATTCTTTTCTTTTCTTTTTCTTTTTCTCCTATTTTAAATGTGGCGAGATTTCTCTGGAATTTGAATGTTGATTGGGAACCCGTTACCTCAGTGGACGCGCTCACCTAGGCATCCCAAAGTGCAAGGATTGCTGTTGTGAGTCACAGAGCCCATCCCAGTCTCTCTGATTATTTCTTAATAATAAAGTAAGCCGGCCGGGCCCGTTGGCTCATGGGAGCCTTTCATCCAGGCAATCTGAATACCCGTTAGGGCGGATAAATCGAGGTTGTGCCTTTGAGCCTGCCCGAAAAAAAATGGTGAAACCCGGTCCCTGAAACGAAAACAAAACTTGGGTGGGGCTCGGCGGCCCCCCGTGTAATTTGAGCACTTTGGAATGCCGAGGAGGACGAACGTGAAGTCAGAGGTTCAATACTGGCCTGCCACGGCACGACGGAACACGCTCCCTAGATAAAAGATAAAAATAGAGCATAATAAAAAATCTTAAGCAGGCATGGAATGCGCTCGCTTTGTAATCACGTAAACTATAATCAGGATGCCGTACGGAATCCCACGGTGGCCTCAGCGTGAAAACGACACGCAAGAAGTGCAGTGTTCCGTTTTCATTTATATATGTATCTTTCGAATTTGTGGCTGTGTTTTAGAAATCAAATACACATAGACTTGAGGTATGAGTTACAACAATATAGCAAGTTAGCTGGACGTGGTGGTTTGAACACCCACTACCCCAGCTACATTGAAAGAATAGGCAGCACAAATGCTTGAACTAAGGAGGTTGGTGTGGCAAAATGCATAGATACAACTGTTGCACCCCAGCCTGTGTGACAAAAGAAAAGTGTACATTATAAGAAAAGGCTGGGCTAGTGGTGGAGTCCTGCAGGCACCTTGTTTTAGTTCAGTGGTGCAGACTGATCTGCCTGATTTATTTTCCTTTCTTTTCCTTCTCTTAATTTAAGTGTGGCGAGTATTCATGGGGATGCGAAGGTTAATCTGGAACCCGCGCCCTCAGTTTATAAGCTCACCTGGGCCTCCCAAAGGGGTATGATTGCTGGTTTGAGTCACAGGGCCCGGCCAAGTCTCCCTGATTGTCTCATTAATAATAAATTCGGCCGGCCTGGCTCGGTGGCTCACGGGAGCCTTTCATCAAGGCCCTCTGAATACCAATTAGGGCGGATCACTCGAGGTTGCGGGTTAGATTCCGCCCCAAACAAAACGCTGAAACAAGGCCTCTGAAACAAAAACAAAACTTGGGTTGGGCTTGGCATCTCCCCCTTGTAACCACAGCACTTTGGAATGCCGAGGAGGACAAATCGTGATATCACAGGTTTGACAGGGGCTCCAAAACACGATACAACACACTCCCCAGATAAAACATTAAAACAGAGCAAAATAAGAAATTTGAGGCAGGCATGGAATCCGCTCGCGTTGGAATCATGTACACTATAATCAGGATGCCATACAGAAACCTGGGGTGGCCTCAGCGTGAAAATGACACGCAAGAAGTGCAGTGTTCCGTTTTCATTTTTATATGTATTTTTCGAAACTGTGGCTTTGTTATAGAAATCAAATATACATAGAATTGAGGTACGAGTTACAAAAATATAGAAAGTTAGCTGGACGTGGTGGTGTGGGCACCTGCAACCCCAGCTACACTGAAGGCATAGGCAGCACAATCACTTTAACCCAGAAGGCCACTGTGTCAATAAGCCAAGATTGCACTCTTGCACTCCATCTGAGGAGAAAAGTGGGAAACAATATATCATAAGTAAAAGCTGGGTGAAAGATGGAGTCCTGCAGGCACCCCGTTTCGTTTCAGTGGTGCACACTGATCTGTCTGATTTCTTTTCTTTTCTTTTTCTTCTTCTCCTTTTTTAAGTGTGGCGAGTTTTCTCCGGGATGCATAGGCTGAACTGGAACCCACGACCACAGTTGACCCGCTGACCTAGGCCTCATAAAGTGTTAGGATTGCTGGCGGGAGTCACAGAGCCTGGCCCAGTCTCCCTGATATCTTTTTAATAATAAATTTGGCCGGCCGGGCGCGATGGATTACGGGAGCCTTTCATCCATGTGCTCTGAATACCAATTAGAGCAGATCATTCAATGTTGCTGGTTAGATCCTGCCCTCAAAAAATTGGTGAATCCCGGTCTCTGAAACGAAAACAAAGCTTAGAATGGGCTCTGCGGCTCCCCCCTGTAACCCCAGATCTTTGGAATGCCGAGGAGGACGGATCGAAATGTAACAAGTTCGACACGGGCCTCCAATGGCACGTCGCAACACGCTCCCTATATAAAACATAAAAACAGAGCAAAATAAAAAATCTGAGTCAGGTATGGAATGCACTTGCCTCGGAATCACATACACTATAATCAGGATGCCATAAGTAATCCTATGGTGGCCTCAGCGTGAAAATGACATGCAAAGATTTCCATTTTTTTTTTATTTATGTATGTATTTCTCGATATTGTGGCTGTGTTTTAGAAATCAAAACACATGGACTTGAGGTACGAGTTACAAAAATATAGAAAGTTAGCTGAACCTGGTGGTGTGGACACCTTGAACCCCAGCTACATTGAAGGCATAGGCAGGACAATCGCTTGAACCCAGAAGGCTGGTGTGGAAATAAGCCAAGATCGTATTGTTGCAATCCAGCCCGGGTGACAAGAGTGAAACCGTACCTCGTAAGTAAAGCCTGGCCTAAGGGTTGAGTACCGCAGGCACACCATTTTTTTTCAGTGTTGCACACTGATCTCTTTGATTTCTTTTCTTTTCTTTCTCTTCTTCTCCTATTTTAAGTGTGGCGAGTTTTCTCCGGGATGTGCAGGCTAATATGGAACCCGCAACCAGAGTTGACCCGCTGACCTAGGCCTCCCAAAGTGCTAGAATTGCCAGTAGGAGTCACAGAGCCCAGCACAGTCTCCCTGATATCTTTTTTAATAATAAATTCGGCCAGCCGGGCACGGTGGCCTTTCATGCAGGCGCTATGAATACCAGTTTGGGCGGATCACTCAATGTTGCAGGTTAGATCACGCCCCCCAACAAATGGTGAAACCCGGTCTCAGAAACAAAAACAATACTTGGGTTGGGCTCGGTGGCTCTTCACTGTACCCACAGCACTTTTTAATGCTGAGGAGGACGGATCGTGAAGTCACAGGTTCGACACAGGCCTCAAAATGCAGGTCACAACACGCTCAATATATAAAACATAAAAACAGAGCAAAATAAAAAATCTGATGCAGGCTTGGAATGCGCTGGCTTCGGAATCACGTACAATATAATCAGGATGCCACACGGAATTTCGCGGTGGCTGCAGCGTGAAAATGACACGCAAGAAGTTCAGTGTTTCGTTTACATTTATGTATGTATTTTTCTATATTGTGGCTGTGTTTTAGAAATCAAATACACATAGACTTAAGGTACAAGTTAAAAAAATATAGAAAGTTAGCTGAACCTGGTGGTGTGGACACCTTCAACACAGCTACATTGAAGGCATAGGCAGGACAAAGGCTTGAACCCAGAAGGCCGGTGTGGCAAAAAGCCAAGATCGCACAGTTACACTACAGTACGTCATAAGGAAAGGCTGGGCTAGAGGTAGAGTACTGCAGGCACCCCGTTTTGTTTCACTGGTGCACACTAATCTGTCTGATTTCTTTTCTTTTCTTTTTCTTCTTCTCGTATTTTAAGTGTGTCGAGTTTTTAATGGGATGCGCAGGCTGATCTATAACCCACGATCTCAGTTGTCTCACTCACCTAGACCTCCCAAAGAGCTAAAATTGCTGGTGTGTGTCACAGACCCCGGCCAAGTCTCTGTGATTTGTCTTTTAATAGTAAAGTCGGCCGGTCTGGCGCGGTGGATCACGGGAGACTTTTATCCAGGCAATCTGAATACAAATTAGGGTGGAACAGGCGGGGCTGTGGGTTTGAGCCCGCCCCAAGGCAAATGGTGAAACCTGTTCTCTGAAACAAAAACAAAACTTGGGTTGTGCTCGGTCGCTTTTCGCTGTAACCTGGACAATCCATCCGCTGGACGGATTGTGAAGTCACAGTTTCGACAGGGTCTTCCAATGGCACGACCCAAGACGCACCCCATATAAAACATAAAACAGCGCAGAATAAGAAATCTGAGGCAGTCGTGAAATGCGCTGACATCGAAATCACGGACAGTATAATCAGGATGCCGAACGGAATCCCAAGGTAGTCACACCGTTAAAAAGACACGCAAGAAGTGCCGTGGTCCGTTTTCATTTATATATGTATTTTTCAAATTTGTGGCTGTATTTTAGCAATCAAATACACATAGCCTAGAGGTATGATTTACAAAAGTATAGAAAGTTAGCTGGAAGTGGTGGTGTGGTCACCTGAATTCCCGGAAAAATTGAAGGCATAGGCAGGACAATCGCTTTAACCCAGAAGGCCGGTGTGCCAATAAGCCAAGATCGCACCTTTGCACTCCAGCCCGGGTGACAAGAGGGAATCAGTACATCATAAGAAAAGGCTGTGCTAGTGGTGGAGTCTGGAAGGCAACCCGGTTGATTTCAGTGGTTCACACTAATTTGTCTTATTTTTCTTTTCTTTTTCTTCTTCTATTTTAAGTGTGGTATGTTTTCTCCGGGATGCGCAGGCTGATCTGGAACCGGCGACCACAGTTGACCCGCTAATCTAGGCCTCCCAAAGTGCTAGAAATGCTGGGGGGAGTCACAGAGCCCGGCCCTGTCTCCCTGATATTTTTTAATAATAAATTCGGCCGGCCAAGTGCAGTGGTTCACAAGAGCCTTTCATCCAGGTCCTCTGAATGCCAATTAGGGTGGATCACTCAATGTTGCTGGTTAGATCCTGCCCCTCAAAAAATGGTGAAACCCGGTCTCTGAAACAAAAACAAAACTTGGCTTGTGCTCTGCGGCTATTCCCTGTAACCCCAGCACTTTGGAAGGCCGAAGAGGATGGATCCTGAAGTCACAGTTTCGACACGGGCCTACAACAGCACGTCAAAACACGCTCCCTATATAAAACATAAAAACAGAGCAAAATAAAAAATCTGAGGCAGGTATTGAATGCGCTCACCTCGGAATCACGTACACTATAATCACGATGCCATACGGGATTTCGTGGTGGCCGCAGCATGAAAATGAGACACAGGAGGTTCAGTGTTCCGTTTTCATTTATGTATGTATTTTTTGATATCACGGATGTGTTTTAGAAATCAAAAACATATAGACTTAAGTTATGAGTTACAAAAATATAGAAAGTTAGCTGGACGAGGTGTTGTGGAGAAACGCAACCCAAGCTACATTGAAGGCATACTCAGGACAATCGCTTGAACCCAGAATGTCGGTGTGGCAATAAGCCAAAGTCGCACGTTTGCACTCCAGCCCGGGTGACAATAGGGAAACAGTACGTCATAAGAAAATACTGGGATAGGGGTGGAGTCCACCAGGCACCACGTTTTGTTTCAGTGGTTCACACTAATCTGTCTGATTTCTTTTCTTTTCTTTTCCTTCGTCTCCTATTTTAAGTGTGGCGAGTTTTCACCGGGATGCGCAGGCTCATCTGGAACCCACAACCACAGTTGACCCGCTGATCTAGGCCTTCCAAAGTGCTAGGATTGCTGGTGGGAGTCACAGAGCCCGGCCCAGTCTCCCTGATATCTTTTATAATAATAAATTTGGCCAGCCGGGCGTGGTGGCTCAAGGGAGCCTTTCATCCAGGCACTCTGAATACCAATTAGGGCGGATGACTCAATGTTGCTGGTTAGATTCCGCCCCCCAAAAAACGGTGAAACCCGATCTCTGAAATGAAAACAAAACTTGGGTTGGGCTCGGCGGCTCTTCCCTTTTACCCCAGCACTTTGGAAAGCCGAGGAGGATGGATCGTGAAGTCAGTTTCGATAGGGTCCTCCAATGGCCTGACCCAACACGCTCCCTATATAAAACATAAAAACAGCGCAAAATAAAAAATCTGAGGCAGTAATGAAATGTGCTTTTCTCGGAATCACGTACCCTATAACCAGGATGCCATAGGGTATCCCGGGGTGGCAGCACCATGAAAATGATATGCACGAAGGGCAGTGATCCGTTTTCATTTATATATGTATTTTTCGAATTTGTGGCTGTGTTTTAGAAATCAATTACACGTAAACTTGAGGTACTAGTTACAAAAATATAGAAAGTTAGCTGGACGTGGTGGTGTGGACACCTGCATTCCCAGTAACACTGAAGGCATAGGCAGGACAATCGCTTGAACCCAGAAGGCCGGTGTGGCAATAAGCCAAGATCACAGCTTCGAACTCCAGTTCGGGTGACAAGAGGGACTCAGTACGTCATGAGAAAGGGCTGGGCTAAGAGTGGAGTCCGGCAGGCACCCGGTTTTATTTCAGTGGTTCACACTAATCTATCTGATTTATTTTCTTTTCTTTTTCTTCTTCTCTATTTTAAGTGTGGCGAGTTTTCACCGGGATGCGCAGGCTGATCTAAAATATTCGACCTCCGTGAACCCACTCACCTAGGCCTTCCAAAGGGGTCGGATTGCATGTTTGTGTCACAGGGCCAGGCACAGTCTCCCTGATTTGTTTTTTAATAATAAAGTCAGCCGTCCGGGTGCCGGGACTCACGGGAGCCTTTCATTTAGGCAATCTGAATACCAATTAGGGTGGGACAACCGGGATTGTGGGTTTGAGATCGTCCCAAACAAAATGGTAAAACCCAGTCTCTGAAACAAAAACAAAATTTGGGCTGGGCTCCGTGGCTCTTCCCTATAACCCCAGCACTTTGGAATGCCGAGGAGGATAGACCATGAAGTGACAGGGTCGACAAAGGCCTCCAATGGCACGATGCAACACGCTCCCAATATAAAACATAAAAACAGAACAAAATAGAAAATCTGAGGCAGGCCTGGAATACGCTCGCTTCAGAATCAGGTAGCCTATAATCAGGAAGCCGTACAGAATCCCTGGGAGTCTGCCGTGTGAAATTGACACTAAAGAAATTCAGTGTTAAGTTTTCATTAATGAATGCATTTTTCGAAAGTGTCGCTGTGTTTTAGAAATCAAATACACATAGACTTGAAGTAGGATTTACAAAAATATAGAAAGTTAGCTGGACGTGGTGGTATGGACAAATGCAACCACAGCTACATTGAAGGCAGAGGCAGCATAATCCCTTGAACCCAGAAGGCCGGTGTGGCAGTAAGCCAAGATCGCACTGTTACAATTCAGCCCGGGTGACAAGAGGGAAACAGTACGTCATAAGGAAAGGCTGGACTAGAGGTGGACTCCCACAGGCACCCCGTTTTGTTTCATGATGCACACTAATATGTCTATTTCTTCCCTTTTCTTTTTCTTCTTCTATCTTAAGTGTTGCAAGTTTTTAATGGGATGCGCAGGCTGATCTGTAACCCGTGATCTCATTTGTCCCACTCACCTAGGCCTCCCAAAGGGTAAGGATTGCTAGTGTGAGTCACAGAGCCTGGCCCTGTCTTCCTGATTTGTTTTTTAAATAATAATGTCAGCCGTCCGAGCGCGGTGGCTCACCCGAGCTTTTTATCAAGAAAATCTGAATACCAATTAGGGTGGAACAGGCGAGGTTGTGGCTTTGAGCCCGTATCAATCAAAATGGTGAAACCCCGTCTCTGAAACAAAAACAAAACTTGGGTTGGGCTCAGCGGCTCCCCTCTGTAACTCCAGCACTTTTGAATGCCGAGGAGGATGGATCATGAAGTCACATTTTCCACAGGGTCCTCCAATGGCACAACCCAACACGCTCCCTATATAAAACATAAAAACAGCACAAAATAAGAAATCTAAGGCAGGCATGGTAGGCACTCGCTTCGGAATCACGTACACTATAATCAGGAAGCTGAACAGAATCTGGGGGTAGCCACAATGTGAAAATGACAGGCAAGAAGTTCCGTGTTCTGTTTTTATTTATGTATGTATTTTTCGATATTGTGGCTGTGTTGTAGAAATCAAATAAACATGGAATTGAAGTATGAGTTACAAAAATATAGAAAGTTACCTGGACGTGGTAGTGTTAACAAATGGAATCCCAGCCACATTGAAGGCATAGGCAGGACAATTGCTTGAACCCAGAAGGCCGGTGTGGCAATAAGCCAAGATTGAACTGTTGCACTCCAGCCCGGGTGACAAGAGAAAAACAGTACGTAATAAGGAAAGGTTGGGCTAAAGGTGGAGTACCGGAGGCACAACGTTTCTTTTCAGTGGTGTACACTGATTTGTGTAATTTCTTTTCTTTTCTTTCTCTTCTTCTCCTATTTTAAGAGTGGTGAGTTTTCTCTGGGATGTGCAGGCTAATCTGGAACATGCGACCTCGGTGGACCCGCTCACCTAGGCCTCCCAAAGGGCTCGCATTGCTTGTGTGTTTCACAGGGCCAGGCCCAGTCTCCCTGATTTGTTTTTTAATAAGAAAATCATCCGGCCGGGTGTGGTGGCTCACGGGAGCCTTTCATCTAGGCAGTCTGAATACCAATTAGGGTGGTAAAGGTGGGTTTGTGTGTTTGAGCCCGCCACAAACAAAATGGTGAAACCCGGACTCTGAAACGAAAACAAAACTTGGGTTGGGCTCGGCAGCTCTTTCCTGTAACCCCAGCACTTTGGAATGCTGAGGAGGACGGATTGTGAAGTCACAGGTTCCACACGGGCCTCTAACGGCACGTCACAGCACGCTCCCTATATAAAACACAAGAAGAGAGCAAAATAAAAAATCTGAGGCAGGTATGGAATGCGCTCGCCTCAGAATCACCTACACTATAATCAGGATGCTGTACGGAATTTCGCGGTGGCCGTAGCGGGAAAATGACACGCAAGTAGTTCAGTGTTCCGTTTTCATTTATGAATGTATTTTTCCCTATTGTGGCTGTGTTTTAGAAATCAAATAAACATAGACTTGAGGTACAAGTTACAAAAATACAGAAAGTGAGCTGAAGGTGATGGTGTGGAGAAATGCAACCCCAGGTACATTGAAGGCATAGGCAGGACAATCGCCTGAACCCAGAAGGCCGAGGTGGCAATAAGCCAAGATCGCACTGTTACACTCCAGCCCTGGTGAGAAAAGGGAAACAGTACATCATAAGAAAAGGCTGGGCTAGAGGTGGACTCCCTTAGGCACGCCGTTTCCTTTCACTGGAGCAAACTGATCAGTCTGATTTCTTTTCTTTTCTTTTCCTTCTTCTCCTATTTTACGTGTGGCGAGTTTTTAATGGGATGCGCAGGCTGATCTGGCACACACGATCTCAGTTGTCCCGCTCACATAGGCCTCCCAAGAAGCTAGGATTGCTGGTGTGTGTCACAGACCTCGGCCTAGTCTCTGTGATTTGTTTTTTAATAATAAAGTCGGCCGGTTTTGCGCGGTGGCTCATGGGAGCCTTTCATGTAGGCAATCTGAATACCAAATAGTTTGGAACAGGCGGGGCTGTGAGTTTGGGCCCGCCCCAAACCAAATGATATAATCCGGTCCCTGAAACCAAAACAAAACTAGGGTTGGTCTCGGCGGCTCTTACCTTTAATCACAGCATTTTTGAATGCCAAGGAGGACGGATCGTGAAGTCACAGTTTCGACAGGGTCCTCCAATGGCACGGCCCAACACGATACCTATATAAAACATAAAAACAGTGCAAAATAAGAAATCGTAGGAAGTCAGTTAATGTGCTTGCCTCGGAATCACGTACACTATAATCAGGATGCTGTACGGAATCCCAAGGTGGTCCCACCTTGAAAATGACACGCAAGAAGTGCAGTGATTCGTTTTCATTTTATTTGTGGCTGTGTTTTAGAAATGAAATACACATAGACTTGAGGTACGAGATACAAAAATATAGAAAGGTAGCTGGACGTGGTGGTGTGGACAAATTCAAACCCAGCTACATTGAAGGCATAGGCAGGACAATCTCTTGAACCTAGAAGGCTGGTGTGGCAATAAGCCAAGATTGTACTTTTGCACTGCAGCCCGGGTGAGAAAAGGGAAACAGTATGTCATAAGAAAAGCCTTTGCTAGAGGTGGACTCCCTCAGGCACCTAGTTTCATTTCACTGGTGCACACTGAACTGTCTGATTTCTTTTCTTTTATTTTTCTTCTTCTCCTATATTAAGTGTGACGACTTTTTAATGGAATATGCAGGCTAATTTGGAACCCGAGATCTCAGTTGACCCGCTGACATAGGCCTCCCACAGTGCTAGGAATACTGGTGGGAGTCACAGTGTCAGGCAAAGTCTCCTTGATATCTTTTTTACTAAAAAATTCGGCTGGCCAGGCGCGGTGGCTCATGGGATTCTTTCATTCAGGCGCTCTGAATACCATTTAGGGTGAATCACTCAATGTTGCTGGTTAGATCCCGCCCCTTAAAAAATGGTGAAACTCGGTCTCTGAAACATAACTGAAACTTGAGTTGGACTCGGCGGCTCTTCCCTGTAACCCCAGCACTTCGGAATGTTGAAAAGGACGGATCGTGAAGTCACAGGTTCGACACAGGCCTCCAAGGGCACGTCGCAACAGCCTCCCTACATAAAACATAAAGACAGAGCAAAATAAAAATTCTGAGGCAGGTATAAAATGCGCTCGCCTCGGAGTCACGTACACTATAATCAGGATGCCGTACAAATTTTCGTGGATGCCGCAGCGTGAAAATGACACACAAAAAGTTCAGTGTTCCATTTTCAATTATGTATGTATTTTTTGATATTGAGGCTGTGTTTTAGAAATCAAATACACATAGACTTGAGGTACAAGGTAGAAAAATATAGAAAGTTAGCTCGACGTGGTGCTGTGGACAAATGCAAACCCAGCTACATTGAAGGCATAGGCAAGACAATCGTTTGAACCCACAGGGCAGGTGTGGCAATAAGCCAAGATCGTACTGTTGCACTGCAACCCGGGTGAGAAAAGAAAAACAGTACCTCATAAGAAAAGGCTGGGCTAGAGGTGGAATCCCCCAGGCACCCTGTTTTGTTTCACTGGTGCACACTGATCTGCCTGATTTCTTTTCATTTCTTTTTCTCCTCCTATTTTAAGTGTGGTGAGTTTTCTCCAGGATGTGCAGGCTGATCTGGAACCCGTGACCACAGTTGACCCGCTCACATAGGCCTCCCAGAAAGCTAGGATTGCAGGTGTTTGTCACAGACCCCGGCCCAGTCTCTGTGATTTGTTTTTTAATAATAAATTTGGCCGGCCAGGTGCGGTGGCTCACGGGAGCCTTACATCCAGGCGCTCTGAATACCAATTAGGGCAGATCCTTCAACGTTGCTGGTTAGATCCCGTCCCCAAAGAAATGGTGAAACCCGGTCTCTGAAACAAAAACAAAACTTGGGTTAGGCTCGGCGACTCTTCCCTGTAACCCCAGCACTTTGAAATGCCGAGGAGGACGAATCGTGAAGTCACAGATTTGACACGGGCCTCCAACAGCACGTCGCAACATGCTCTCTATATAAAACATAAAAACAGAGCAAAATAAAAAATCTTAGGCAGGTATGGAATGCGCTCACCTCGGAATCACGTACACTATAATCAGGATGCTGTACGGAATTTCACGGTGGCCGCAGCGTGAAAATGACACGCAAGAAGTTCAGTGTTCCGTTTTGATTTATGTATGTATTTTTCCATATTGTGGCTGTATTTTAGAAATCAAATACACATAGACTTGAGGTACGAGTTACAAAAATATAGAAAGATAGCTGGATGTGGTTGTGTGGACAAATACAACCCCAGCTACATTGAAGGCACAGGCAGGATAAACGCTTGAACCCAGAAGGCTGGTGTGGCAGTAAGGCAAGATCGCACTGTTGCAATCCAGCTC